>JBAMBR010003929.1:0-35156 GCA_037044475.1 Zaprionus obscuricornis
ACAAGTAAGAAAGTTATAGTCGAGTGTGCTCGACTATATAATACTCGGTGCCCAAAGTTATATTATATATTTATTTTGCTCGTGCTGCGCACTCGCCAATTTCAAGTTAATATAAAAAAAAAAATTTAAAAAAAAAAATTTAAAAAAAAAATTTAAAAAAAAAAAAATCGTCTCGGGAATCGAACCGCGGACCTTATGCACGCGAGTTCAACCCTCTAACCACTGAGCCACGCTCTTCACAAGTGTGAGAAACACTGAGTAAATGTTGCCGTCGTTTGGGGTGAGAACAGCAAGCAAGCGTACGCCTCTCAACTTTTGAAATTTGAAATGTGTATAACTTCCATGTTTATTATCCGATCTGTACAAAATTTGTACACAACGTCCAGATAAACATATTCTAACTTTGTACCAAAATTCAGTGCTGTAGCTTGTCTGGGTTTGCTTAAAATCGTTTTTTTCGATTTGTGGAGGCGGAGGGGGGCGTGGCAAAAATCCAAAATAAACTTGATCTGCCTGCAAACACTACAAACACTATGCAAAAAAAATGAAGTCTCTAGCTCTTATAGTCTCCGAGATCTGTGTGTTCATACGGACGTACAGACGGACAGACGGTCGACGGACAGACGGACAGACGGACAGACGGACATGCTCCAATCGACTCGGCTGTTGATCCTGAGTCAGAATATATATACTTTATGGGGTCGGCCACGCCTCCTTATGGGTGTTACATACATTTGCTCTTGTCACTAACCCAATATACTCTTGGTTCCCAAAGGGCACCGAGTATAACAAGTAAGAAGTCATAGTTGAGTGTGCTCGACTATATAATACTCGGTGCCCAAAGTTATATTATATATTTATTTTGCTCGTGCTGCGCACTCGCCAATTTCAAGTTAATATAAAAAAAAAAAATTTTAAAAAAAAAATTTAAAAAAAAAATTTAAAAAAAAAAAAATCGTCTCGGGAATCGAACCGCGGACCTTATGCACGCGAGTTCAACCCTCTAACCACTGAGCCACGCTGTTCACAAGTGTGAGAAACACTGAGTAAATGTTGCCGTCGTTTGGGGTGAGAACAGCAAGCAAGCGTACGCCTCTCAACTTTTGAAATTTGAAATGTGTATAACTTCCATGTTTATTATCCGATCTGTACAAAATTTGTACACAACGTCCAGATAAACATATTCTAACTTTGTACCAAAATTCAGTGCTGTAGCTTGTCTGGGTTTGCTTAAAATCGTTTTTTTCGATTTGTGGAGGCGGAGGGGGGCGTGGCAAAAATCCAAAATAAACTTGATCTGCCTGCAAACACTACAAACACTATGCAAAAAAAAATGAAGTCTCTAGCTCTTATAGTCTCCGAGATCTGTGTGTTCATACGGACGTACAGACGGACAGACGGTCAGACGGACAGACGGACAGACGGACAGACGGACATGCTCCAATCGACTCGGCTGTTGATCCTGAGTCAGAATATATATACTTTATGGGGTCGGCCACGCCTCCTTATGGGTGTTACATACATTTGCTCTTGTCACTAACCCAATATACTCTTGGTTCCCAAAGGGCACCGAGTATAAAAATAAAGTAAACGAACTTGAATGAAGTTGATAAACAAGCAAATGAAAAAGAGAGACAAATAAATTTGTATAATGATTTGCATGTCTCTTCCCTTACTCTCAGCTCTCACAATATACATATATGATAACTTTCAATGTCAAACATCGATAGTAAATTTATCGATAAAATTTTTATTTACTTTAATCAACTTTGGCAACTTGTCGCTTCTCCTTTAGCTTTACGAAAATGTTTACACTTTCAGTTAAGGACAGTGCCGAAAAGCAAATAAAAATAAAATAATAACAACAGCTACGTTATTTTTTTTTTACTAACAATTGCCCCAAAAATGGGAAACTCTCTATATTTATTTTTTCCCCATACATATGTATGCATGTATGTATATAAAAAAAATTTTTACTCTTAATTTACATGTGAATGTTGATTCAAACAATTGAGTGTATGACGTCATTGAGTGGTGGTATGCTCGACTAGGCAAACTATAAGTTACAGCTTCAAGTGCCGTTCAAATGTTCCATATAGCTAACATTCTTATAGAGTTTACAAATGAACACCAAAAAAAAAAACAAAAAAAAAACTAAATAATAAAAAAAAATATATATATTTTAATTGTTATTTATAGAGTATCAGCTAAGTGACTATGATATATATATATATATATAGATATTGCGCAATTTCAGTTTTCCATTTGCAGTCTACTGTGAAAAATTTGTTTGTTTTTCAAGATTTTATTTGATTATTTACACTGCTTGCATTGAGATCAATTGCAATTTTTGGAATAATATGCACATGCAGGAAGGAAATGGTTAAAATTCACTGATTTCGTCATTATGCAGACATTTATACTGTGTGACTATGCCAAATATAGTCTGTTATCTAGTATAAGCAGCTATATGAATATTTTCCCTATATAAAATCTGAAAGTTTATATTGTTTATATTCTTATATTTATTTTACATTCTCATTCAACTGTCTGTTAAGTTTGCTCTCTGAATATACTTTTTATATATAGCTAATCCATTGATCATTTCATATACATAACTGCTCAACGTTTCATTTTCTTCAGTTCCACTAAAAAACGTTACAAAAATTTCTATTGTAAGTGTATACAATATTCGACTTGCGAATGAATCTAGCGCTTTTTCTCTCATTTTGTTTACATTACCGCACTGCGCGTTGGTCAATCAAACAATCTTTTTTTTTTGACACTTAACGCGCTGCTGTTCGTCCGTCCGGCCGTCCAAATGTATTGGTGTTGGGCTTAACTGTTTACTCAATGCATTTTCCGTTCAATGTATTGGAAACCAGACCAGTGCTGCCACCCAGCCACGCCCCCCCCCCCCACGGCTCGTTCTGTACAACCCTTTTCTTTTCCTTCCCTTTCTCTTTCCCTATGTTCGCTTACAAGCAGCGTACATTGCGTTGATTTTTATATGCATTTTTTTTTTGCTCTCTTGGCATTTTCACAATTTCTCTGCGTTCTCTACGATACGTTGAGGAGTCATTGAAGTGGCACAGTGGGCCAAATACACATGTTACACGTGTGATTTATTTTTTTTTTATATTTTTACATTAAAAGCAAAGAGAAAATACATACAATTTTTTTCATATTTTCTTGACGTTGCACTTAACGTAAAACAATTGTTGCAGTGACACAGTGGGTCGCATAACATTTTTTTTTTTTACCAAATTACATTGAAAACATTGAGAAAATGAATAACTTGTCATTTTCTTGGCCTTATCAGCATCTCAGCCGTTTTTAATGAATATGTGTAGCCACGAAATGCATACCAATTGATACCAGCACCATATCCTGTATAATTATATTGACCAGTTAATTGACTGTGAAAGATTTTACATGATATTACATTTAACAGATTAAAATATATATAGATATTTGAGATATTATTTACTTACCATGCATGACATGCTTTATACCACCATCCGGCATGAAAAAGACCTGCACAATTTTCAGTTTGATGTTCATCATTTTGTTTATCGTATGTGGAAAATTTCATGCCATGATGTTCACGCAATGAATCGCCAGCATTACCACTAGCTTGACCCAATGTGAGTATTGCATAAAATTCAAGTTCATCACCGATCGCAAATCTATCATATAATTCATACTTTTTCTGTCCATCGAAATCCTCCATAAGCACAAGTAATTGTTGACTTTGATCAACAGTCAATGCATGAATTTTGTCTAGACCCAAGAAAAATTCGCCATCCAATGTACCAAATCCTTGTTTATAGACTCTCCAATCGCGATAGAAGGTCTCGCTACCATCCAGACGACGCAAGATGCTTGTCCAGCCACCTCCATGACTTATCGCATCACAGACAACATTGAATGATTGATTGCTATATGAGGGAACATGTAGCTCATAGATGCCACTTGTTTGTGATTTGGCAGTTGCCTGAACACAATTTCGATATAGTTCTTTATTATTCGATGTGTTGTCTTGTTGTTGGTTTTGTTGCGTGCTGATAAGCTTTAGACTATTATGAATCTGCATTAATTCCTCATGTATAAGGTTATGCTCAGATCTGATTGAAGATTTAATATATTACTGCTTGCCTTTACGTAAATTACAATTAAAGCTTTACAAATACTTACTTTAATTCATTTAATAATGATTTAACATCAAGAAATGCTTTAGTTTCATTTAATTCAATCATTTCGGAACATTTAACGCAAACAATAAATATATTCATAAATAATAATATGTATATTATTCGCAGTAACATTTTGTGCTTCTATCAATGAAATGTTTTCAAAGCAAACTAAATTGATTATCAAATGTTTTTAATTAAATTTTAAAAAAAATATATATTATAATTTTTTATTTGTTTTAAATTCTAGTACATTTTCTTATCAGTTCAAAATATAAAATAACAAAACAATTGCTATAATTTTCTTATATTTTTTTTTTTTAGCATAATATTGCGCTTAACACTTATAAGTTTGTATTAAAAAAAATTGTTTATATTTAATGAATAATTTTAATGCATATTTTGAGGCGTACATTTTAATCTTTGATTGCACGAGTTGTAATGTTTGTTGACCACTGTGCTGAGAATGTTGCTTTAACATTTCATTTCGTTGAAGCGCTAAGCGCTGATTCAGTGCGCTCGCCGCATAACAGTGCTTTAAGCGCTCTCTTTGCGTGTGTTGATCGACATGCAAAGAGCGAGCGAGCCAGTAGAGCAAAGCAGTAAATTATCGGAAGTAAGAGAGAACTTTGTGTTGAAATTTGGTATTTAATGGGTTATCAAAGTAACACAAGTTGGGCACACTTTTTTTTTGTTATTACTCTACTACAAGGAAGCTAATCGTACATCGTTGAACTCGCAACAAGAGCATACGTACATATAATAAAAGCATACTATACATACAATTTCCATCAACGTCTCCGGGTTAGTATTACATTGGTTTTTCTACTGCGTGGGACAATATCCTAAAGTTCCCACAGGTTATGGGCCCAGTAGCCAATCGTAAATTAATCTAGAACAAAGAAGTCTACGGGATAGCGCCAAAGTGACGCCGTGAAAAATGGCGGGAGCGTTCATCAAGATAGAGCCGCTTTATGCGGAGAACTACGACACATGGAAATTAAAAATGCGAGCCGTACTAGTGAAGAGTTATCACTTTTGGATGGATGCGAGACCTCCAACGCATGCTGGCTAAAGCTACAGGAGCAGTTCCAATCAAGAGGACCCGTGCGCAAAGCCAGTCTTCTGAAGAAGATCGCATTGTCACGCATGCAATAAGATGGGGACGTACGTCAACACGTATAAGAATTCTTTGATGCCGTGACGAAACTCAAGGAAATTGGAGTCAAGATAGGTGATGTCTTATTGGCGATATTATTACTATACAGTCTTCCTGAATAGTTCGAGACCTTTCGGTGTGCCATTGAGTCAAGAGATGATTTGCCTAATCCCACAGTGTTTCGTGTAAAGATTCTAGAAGAAGCAGAGGCTGGAAAGACGAAAAATGGGCGCGAAAGCCAACGTCTTTACGCCAACCGCCAGAAAAACAACAAGAGAAAAGAGGTGCAAAAGGAGAGCAGAAAATGCTTCACATGCAATAAAACGGGACATCTGGCAATTTGTATTATTTGGATTCAATGCAACTAGAAGTAAACCAATGCGTGAGGAAAAATCAGAGCGATGTGGATATTTGGCACAGTAGAATGGGACATGTAAACAAAAGCGATCTTATAAATATGTCAAAGTCTGGTAAAGTACACGGTTTAAAGTTGAGCAGGAATACGAAGTCATCAGAGTGTGAGATCTGCATAAGCGAGAAGCAGACAACGAGTTGCTACAAAAGAGCAACAGAAAGAAGGACAAGCGGGATGCTTGAAATTGTGCACAGTGACGTGTGCGTGCCGATGCGCACACAGTCTACAGGCGGTCGCAAGTACTTCGTCACTTTCATCGATGATTTTAGTCGTTACTGTGAAATACACTTTGTAAAACAAAAGTCTGATGTGTTGAAGGCGTTTATGACATATAAAGCTTCAGCTGAAAATTTCACTGGTAAGAGAATAAAGGCATTAACAGTCGGACAACGGTACCGAGTTTTGCAACAAAGAAATGGATGAATATCTCGAATGAAACGGGATAAAGCGACGACTAACCGCACCGTATACACCGCAACAAAATGGAGTTGGAGAGAGGCACAACCGTACGCTGATCTAGATAGCCACATGCTTGATGAGACAATCTGGCGCACCACCCACGTTTTGGGGCGAGGCAGTCAATACGGCATGCTACATCCGAAACAGATGTGCTTCACGAGCATTGAATGGCGATATACCACACATCAAATGGACAGGCCAGATATCTACTGTATGGCATTTGCGCATATTTGGCACAAAGGCATATGCGCTCGTCAAAGGCAAGAACAAGGATAAGTTCGAATCCAGATCAGAAGAGTGCATATTAGTTGGAAAGCTTATCGTTTGTATTCGCAGAAGAGGCGAACCACCATCGTAAGTAGCGACGTCAAGTTTATTAATACTCCAGGTTTCAGAAGCGAGTATTCAGAGTTTTACGATGCACCTGAACAACAAGAAGAATCAGAAAAGGATCAATCAAGCGAAGAAGAAGTGCAACATGGCAGAGGACGACCAAGATTGCAACGAAGTGGCAAGCCACGGAGACCACGGAAAGTATATCAGCCAATAACCGTAGAGCTGAATCAGGATGACGAGGAAAACACTGAAGACGATCTTTATGAAGAGTACGAGATGGCATTCGCAGCAGATATAGAAGACCCCACAACGATGAACGAAGCGAAGGCATCCAAAGATGCTGCCGATTGGGCCGCAGCCATAAAAGACGAATTCATGGCGCATATTATGAACAAGACGTGGGACATTACAGAGCTGCCCAAGAACAGAAAGGTGATCGGAAACAAGATGGTTTTTCGAACAAAAGATGACGACACAGCAAGCGGCAAGAAGAAAGTTCGTTTAGTCGCAAAAGGTTGCGCGCAGCGACCTGAAGAGAATTTCAAAGAGACCTACTCCCCAGTGGTAAGATCGACATCAGTAAGACTATTGGTAGCGATGGCAGCAGAATATGACATGTAGATCCACCAGATGGATGTCATCAGGGCTTACCTTAACGGCGAGATGGAACAGCAGGTGTATATGAATATTCCCGAGGGTTTCATAGAGTTTGCGCAGCTACTGCAAACAGGCACACCTATTGACACCATGAAGGAAGCAGCAGATTCAAGAAATATGGATTACGGCAGATATGGATTCTCTGACCGAGAAGCTACTAGAGATTGGCTTGGAGTCAACGAAACAGGATCCATGTATCCCTACCAAAACCTAATTGGCGCTTTAATGTTCATTTCAGTGATGACACGCCCAAAAATCGCATACGCAGTCAATTTCCTGAGTCAGTTTAACACTGGCTAGAACGTAGAACATTGGAAAGCAGCCAAAAGAGTTCTGAAATATCTTAAAGGTACGAAGCATCATGGTCTTTTCTTTCATCACACCGGAAAAGAACTATACGGCGTAGTTGATGCAGATTGGGGCGGAAACTTAACAGATCGGCAGAAACACAAGGATGGCGATATTACAGTTCATTACGTTATGACTAAGAGGCTTACTAACGTAAAACATAATCATTGTATTTTGTCATTAGGCATCAAAAGCATTGTATAATTTAAGTCTTGTTACTTTGAGGGGGTGTGTTGAAATTTGGTATTTAATGGGTTATCAAAGTAACACAAGTTGGGCACACTTTTTTTACACTACACACTACTGCGTGGGGCAATATCCCAGAGTTCCCATACTTTGCTTAAGTAAATCAAAGGCATGCAGAAAGTACAACAGTTATCGCAAGCAATAAAAAAAATAAGAGAAAAGAGAAGAAAAGAGAAGAGCAGAAAAAAGCAAAGAGAAAATACATAAAATTATTTTCATATATTCTTGACGTTGCACTTAACGTAAAACAGTTGTTGCAGTGACACAGTGGGTCGCATACATTTATTATAACATTTTTTTTTTTTTTACCAATTTACATTGAAATAAAAAGAAAATGAAAAACTTCTCATTTTCTTGGCCTTATCAGCATCTCAGCCGTTTTTAATGAATATTTAAAGCCACGAAATGCATACCAATTGATACCAGCACCATATTCTGTATTATTATATCGACCAGTTAATTGACTGTAAAAGAATTTACAGGATATTACATTTAACAGATTAAAATATATATAGATATTTGAGATATTATTTACTTACCATGCATGACATGCTTTATACCACCATCCGGCATGAAAAAGACCTGCACAATTTTCAGTTTGATGTTCATCATTTTGTTTATCGTATGTGGAAAATTTCATGCCATGATGTTCACGCAATGAATCGCCAGCATTACCACTAGCTTGACCCAATGTGAGTATTGCATAAAATTCAAGTTCATCACCGATCGCAAATCTATCATATAATTCATACTTTTTCTGTCCATCGAAATCCTCCATAAGCACAAGTAATTGTTGACTTTGATCAACAGTCAATGCATGAATTTTGTCTAGACCCAAGAAAAATTCGCCATCCAATGTACCAAATCCTTGTTTATAGACTCTCCAATCGCGATAGAAGGTCTCGCTACCATCCAGACGACGCAAGATGCTTGTCCAGCCACCTCCATGACTTATCGCATCGCAGACAACATTGAATGATTGATTGCTATATGAGGGAACATGTAGCTCATAGATGCCACTTGTTTGTGATTTGGCAGTTGCCTGAATACAATTTCGATGTAGTTCTTTCTGATTCGATCTGTTGTTGTTTTCTTGTTGGTTTTGTTGCGTGCTGATAAGCTTTAGACTATTATGAATCTGTGTTAATTCCACATGTATAAGTTTTTGCTCAGATCTGATTAAAGATTTAATATATTACTGCTTGCCTTTACGTAAATTACAATTAAAGCTTTACGAATACTTACTTTAATTCATTTAATAATGATTTAACATCAAGAAATGCTTTAGTTTCATTTAATTCAATCATTTCGGAACATTTAACGCAAACAATAAATATATTCATAAATAATAATATGTATATTATTCGCAGTAACATTTTGTGTTTCTATCAATGAAATGTTTTCAAAGCAAACTAAATTGATTATCAAATGTTTTTAATAAAATTTAAAAAAATATATACTATAATTTTTTATTTGTTTTAAATTCTAGTTCATTTTCTTATCAGTTCAAAATATAAAAAAACAAAACAATTGCTATAATTTTCTTATATTTTTTTTTTTTAGCATAATATTGTGCTTAACAATTATAAGTTTGTATTAAAAAAAATTGTTTATATTTAATGAATAATTTGAATGCATATTTTGAGGCGTACATTTTAATCTTTGATTGCACGAGTTGTAATGTTTGTTGACCACTGTGCTGAGAATGTTGCTTTAACATTTCATTTCGTTGAAGCGCTAAGCGCTGATTCAGTGCGCTCGCCGCATAACAGTGCTTTAAGCGCTCTCTTTGCGTGTGTTGATCGACATGCAAAGAGCGAGCGAGCCAGCGAGCGATTGTGCTCTGACAGTCTGCTGTAGAGCAACGCATTAAGTTAACGGAAGTAAGAGAGAACTTTGCTTAGTTAACAGTTAACGCAGGCAACAAAAAAAAAAATAAGAGAAGAGAGAAGAGAAGAAAAAAAAAAATTGAAGTTTATTGGCAAAAGATGCTAATGACATCATTTGACTTTATGATGCGACAAATTGAGCATTTCGCGACACTGTGCCAATGGCTACGTTGCGTTGCGAGTTGTGCGTCGTCGTTGTCCACGCATTTTACTTGTTTGCAATGGTCACGCAAAATGCGGCGTCTCCTAATTGCAGTTAATTAATGCCGCAAAATGAGCCAGATGAAGAAAAAATAAAAATAAAATAAGATAATGCAGAGAGAATGAGTAAAACAGATGAAGAGTGAGAGAGTGAGAGTGAGAATGAAAGCGAGTGATTGTAAGAGATGAAGCGTAAGCATGTGCATATGTATGTATGTATGTATGTATGTATGTATGTATGTGTGTGTGTGTGTGTGTGTTTCAATGTAATGTATGTAGGTGCTGCTGAGCAATAAGAAACACAGACACACGCTGAGAGCAAGAGCAAGAACAAGAGAGAGTGAGAGAGAGAACGATAGCGAGACTTTGTGAAACAAACACATATAAAAATACACAATTTTCCACTTTGTACTAATCAAGAACTCATTATCCTTCATTATGCTTTTCAAGTCGTCGTCGTCGTCGCTGTTGCTGCTGTTATTCTCTGCTCTTTACCCCACCTCTTAACCTATATACTGAACATATACTATATAGTATATATAAAATACTAGGATTCTTATGTTGCTCTCTCTCTCTCTCTCACACGCTTTGCCTTTGGGCAAGCATTGGGCAGCAAATAATCATTCATGTTCTCAGCCACCGCTGAGTTTATATTATGCACAATTTTATAAATTCGACGACAATGTTGGCCAACACAATTACACACACACACACACACACACACAGGAGCACTTAGCAGAAGTAGTAGTAGAAGCAGAGAAGAAGGAGAGAGTGAAAGAGAGGCAAGGCATTGTAACCGTAGAGACACCGCGGGGAATGTGACCGATTTAATTCAAGCTGAGCAAAAATGCCAAGCGACAGTGAAAGTTGCAAGCAAGAGAATCAGAGAGAGAGATAGAGAGAGAGAGAGAGAGAGAGAGTGAGAGAGAGAGTGTGCTATATGCAATTAACTTCAAGTCATAGGCTAAAGCAAAACACATTGTAGCTAAAGAAGTAAAAGGAGGAGAAGAAGAAGCAGAAGACGAAGCTAAATCTATGTAACATTCACCAAATAACTAAGAATGAGAATGAACTTAAGAAATAGTCGATAGTGTGATGCTCTGTAGATGACAAGAGAGAGAGAGGGAGAGAGAGAGAGAGAGAGAGAGAGAGAGAGAGAGAGAGAGTAATAGGAGAGAATTGAAGAATAAAGAAAGGGAGAGAGAGAGAGAGAAGGAAAATGAAAGAGTAAAAGAGAGAGAATGAGAGCGAGAGAGTGTGTGACTGATAGATGAGAGACAGAGCGAGAGAGAGAGAGAAAGAGTTAGAATAATAGAGATATACAGAAAGAGAGGAGAATAAAGAAGAGAAAAAAAGAGACAGAGAGTTATATAGAGAAAATGAGAAAAAGAGTGAGTAACATAGAAAAAGGAAACGAGAGAGAGAGAGAGAGATAAATTGAGAAAAAGAGAAATAGAGGGATTAAAGGATGATAAGAAACTGGGAGATAGGAAAGAAGAGAGAAACAGTGAAAGAGAGAGAGAAAGAGAAAGAAAAATATAAAGAGAGAATAAAAGAGAAAAAGAAAGAATGAAAAAGAGTGAGATATACAAAAATAGTGATAAAGCAAAATGTTGAGAGCCAAATATAGAGAGAAAATGATAGAGAGAGAAGCAGAAAGATAGAAAGAGAGAGAGAGATAGTAAGAAATAAAAGGAAAGAAGATAAAGTGTCATAGAGTGTATGCACACGAAGAGAGAGAGAGAGCGAGAGAAAGTGAGAATAGAGAGCAAGCTAAATCTAGAGAATGAGAAGAAGAAGAGAATGGACAGTCGGAGAAAGAGAGCATAGACAGAGAAAAAGATATACAGAAAGAGGGAGAGATAGAGATAGAGAGAGAAAGAGTGAATAAGTAAGTATGAACGAGAGAGAGAGAGAGAGATAATGAGAGAGTGAAATAGTGAATGAGAGAGAGAATAAGAGAGATAAAGAATGAGAGAGAGAGATATTGAGTGAATGAGAAAAAGTAAAAGTAAGTGATAGAAAGACAGAAAGATAGAAAGATATATGTACATATGTAAGTAGTATAAATCGAGTAATGCCAGCATACAGGGTATATTATAGTCGTATACAGCAAAGATTAATAGCTAAACAGCAGCAACAGCAGCAGCAGCAAAAGCAGCAACAGCTTTTGTTTCTTTTGTCATGCAGCTAAATTGCATTTCATTTGCCGCTCTGCGCTGTGTGTCAATGTGCTTTTAATGATTGCATTTAGACCAAATGGCAAACGACACAAGGACAGTAGAACAAACAGAGACAGAGAGAGAGAGAGACAGAGACAGAGACAGTGAGAGATAGAGAGAGAGTGAAAGAGAGAGAGGTGGAAATGACGGCAGAAAATGGACAGACGATAGTTGAGAGACGACGGGCAGCTGAACAGAACAAGGCGACAGACAGACGCGAGCAACAGCAGCAGCAGCAGTAGCAGCGCATAGTGAGTTTCGTGGCTGTGGCTGAGGCTGAGACAAATGAAAAGGCGCTAATAAAGTGCACTTGTCGCAATGGCAAAGCCAACAGCAACAGCAGCAAGTCGACGGCCGGCGACAGCGACGCTTTGGCTGCTGCTGCTCATTCCCCATGCGCCATTCGACATTCCCCATATTCACAGTTCCACTGTTCCACTCTCTCTTTCTCTCTCTCTCTGTCTGTCTGTCTTTGTCGCATTGTCCTATTGCCCCACTGTTATTATACATATACATATAGCCACACATCTATCGTATGCAACGCTGCTAACAAGAACATCGCATCGCGCTGCTGCAAGAAAAGCGCAACAAGAAAAACGTTTCTAATTTCAGTCTGTCGCGCATAAATTATTGCCACCAAAGGACTTGGGGAAAGTAGTGCACTGTGGGCGGCAAATGGCTAAATGGCAGAAACGACAGAAACGACAGAAACGACAGAAATGGCTAAAATGGCAGCAATGGCAACATACACACACACACACATACACACAGACAACTTACGCCTCATGCCTAGCTACACTGTGAGAAAACTTGTTGTAATCTCTACTCTAGTCAATAGCAAGTCTACTGTTCTCTCTCTCTCTCTCTCTCCCTAGTTCTCTCTATTTCTATTTCTCTCTTTCAGCAGCTGCACATCGAGCACAAACAAGTCTGTAAATCAATCCCCTTTCTCTCTTTCTCTCTTTATCTTTCACTCTCTTACTCTGTTTCTTACACTCTTCCTTTCTCTTTTTCATTGTCCTCCGATTTCAATGCGGTAAATCACATGCGCTTCCTTTTTTTCTCTCTCTCTCTCTCTTTTACTTTCTCACTCTCATATTCGTTGACTCTTACACTCTTATTTTCTCACTGTCTCACGATTTCTCTTTCTTCTTTTTTCGCCTCTTACAAACTTTTGTTTTCTTCGTTTCCCTGGAAATTTCTGTTTTTCTCTGTCAAACTCGCCTCTTATCTTTTCATCACTTTCCTCTCTCTCGCTCTCTCTCTGTCTCTCTCTATGTTACATTTTTACTCTCTCTGTGCATCACTCTTTCCATATCTCTCTCTCTATCTCTGTCATTCTGTCACTCTCAATAATCTCTTCATGTCTCTCTCATTCATTCTCTCTCTCACTTCATCTCAAATTCACTCCTTGTCATTCTTATTCTCTCTTTCTCACTTTCTCTGTCTCACTTGTTTCTCATTCTCTATTTCAGTCATTTTCTCGCTCCTCATTAAACTCTCTTTATGTTTCTCATTCTACCTTTCTCTCCTTCACTTCCTTTCTCTCTCTCTTTCTCTCTCTCTCTCTCTCTCTATAACATTCTCCTTTTCCTTTTATCACTTTAGTTGTTCTCCTTTCTTTCTCACTATTATTCTCTCTCTCAATCAATCTGTCTCTATCTCTTTTTAACATTCTTGTTTTCTTTCTCCCACTTTTAATTTTATCTCTTTTCTTTCTCAATCTCTCTCTCTATCTCTCTTTCTCTAACATTCTCATTTTCCCTCTCTTATTTTTCTCCTTTCTTTCTCACTCTTAGTCTTAATCTTTCTCTCTCTCTCTCTCTCTGGCACTTTCTCTATCTCTTTCATTCTCCCTCTTTCTCTCTCACTTTTTCATTATCCTTCCTTTTCTTCTATACTATTCCTCTCTCTTTCTCTCTCTCATCCCATCTCACTTTCTCACTTTCTCAATTCTCACTTTACATTTTTAAATATTTCCCCAATATATTTTTTCTATCTTTCACTTAAACATTTTCTTGCAGTGTAGCTTTTGTCAGCCAGTTGCTGTTGCTGCTACTGTTGCTGTTGCTATTGCTATCTTTGTGTCTTTGTCTGTGTCTGTGTTTGTGTCTGTGTGTCGTAACTGTAACCTGTTAAAATTATTGTTATTGCTTCGAGTGTTTGTTAAAATTTCGCAATTAAGTTTCAATCCTGGCAGCCAAAGCGTTCATTACAAAACGTTTAGTTGGCCATTTGGCTGCTGAACTTTCTCTCTTTCGTACTCACATCTATCTCGTTGAAAGGGGTACCTCCCCCCAATCCCCCAATCCCCCCCTTAAACTCCCACTACTCTTCCACTCTTTCAGTGCTAACATCAGTCCATCGTAGCATTAGCTGTTCAACTTCAGGATACATTGAAAGTCTTCATACATTTATTCATTTCATTTTATTTAAGTGACCTTTTTGTGGGTTGTGGAAGTCAGCGCGTGACCTTAGGTATATGACGCGCGAGCTCGAGGAGAGAGAACAGCACAGGTTACAGTATGTGTTGCCTGTTAACTGCTGAGTGTGGTAAGTGTGGCAAGTGGTGAGTGGCAAGTGGTGCGAGTGTTCTGACTGTATTTTCTGGGCGTCAAACAGTGCTGCCTGCTGTATGTCTGTGTGTGTGTGTGTGTGGACTGTGCGGGCTATGGGCGTGGCACTTACTGTTTAATGACTGCACGTAGCCGCATGTGTGAAGTGTTACCCGCCTGTATTTACGACTAACGATGAGCGTGAAGCAGTAAGCGAGAGAGAGAGAGTGTTGGCGTGGTGGAGGGGGAGGGGGGGGGGTAAGGTTAAAGTCTATGAGTTCGTTTTGTATGCGTCGCACAGTTCATTAAATGCGCATATAATTTGTGCTGCTGAACTTTGAACCCGCTTTTAATTGCCATACGTCGCGCTAGGCACCTGCTTTATTTCTCTCACTCACTCTCACTCGTTCTCTCTCGCTCGCTCGCTCTCGCTCTTGCTTGCTCGTACTTTGGCAAAATCAGGAAATTACATACAAAACGAGCATTTCCTTATCTCAATTTTAATTAACTGTATAATAAGCTCTAAGAATTTTCATACATATATACAATCATACATCTAGCTATCTCACTCACTCACATATACATACATACATACATAGTGCTAACTCTCTCTCTCTCTTTCTGCTATGTAAAAGTTTTGCTTTAGTTTTGCACTGTTTGCTGACCGCTTAAGAAATCTCTAAGAAAATCTCGAAAAATTCTCTAGCTGCTTGCCTGCACGGTCTCTCTCGCATTCTCTTTCTCTCTCACTCTCTCACTCTCTTTCTCTCTGTCACTTTCTGGCTTAAAAAATCAGTTTTGCTTTTCGACTATTTGCTGACCGCTTGAAAAATCTCTAAAAAATTCTCTAGCTGTCAGCTCAATCTCTCTCTCTCTCTCACTCTTTCTCTCTCGCTGTGTTGTTGCTCATTTGGCATATTTGAAGTTAACATAATTTTCTTAAACATAATTGTTAACCATAATCTTGAGCCGCAATCTTCTTTGCGGTTGCAACGATGCTTACAAACAACTCTTAATTTCTCTCTCTCTCTCATTCACTCTCTCTCTCTCTATCGCTCGCTCTGTGTCTCTGCGGAGATTGTTAGCATAGTGCAAATTAGCGTTGAAGATGCAAATTATTTGCATTGTGGCCAACATTGAGCAAATCATTCATTGCCAAGTATTACATTGAGACATGAAGAGAAACCGAGAGACCGGGAGAGACAGAGAGAGGAAGAGTAAGAAAGCGTAGACTTAAGTTATGCCAACGCTAAGGGGAATATCCTTAAGCTGCACTTGGTGCAACAGCAAAATGCGCAAA
Source organism: Zaprionus obscuricornis (assembly GCA_037044475.1). Taxonomy (NCBI): domain Eukaryota; kingdom Metazoa; phylum Arthropoda; class Insecta; order Diptera; family Drosophilidae; genus Zaprionus; species Zaprionus obscuricornis. The sequence continues at coordinate 15,981 of JBAMBR010003929.1, forward strand.
TGTATCAAGTGCACCGCAAGGACTTCACCTAAAGGCAACAACAACAAGCAGCAAAAGACAAGAAGAGGAAGAAGAAACAGAGGTAGCAGAAGTAACAGCAGATATAGAAGAGAAAATATTTGATTTCTATGATTCAAATATCTTAAGTGCTTGGCAGCATAAATGCAGCGCATATTATTTTTTTTTTTTTTTGTAGCGCAGCACTGTAGTGGGGCGTAGCAGTCCCTTAATTCCCCTTGTGAAATTTGAAAGGAAATTTCGTTACGTTAATCAAATTATTTTTATTGATAAAAAAGCTCAATAACACTCGGATCAGAGAGCTATATCTTGCAGAATATTAAGCCAGAATTAAATCATTTTTATCGAATATACAGATATAAAATTATTTTTCAGATAAAAAAATATCTTTCAGATACAAAAGTATCTTTCAGGTACAAAAAGTATCTTTCAGATATAAAAGTATCTTTCAGATAAAAAAGTATCTTTCAGATACAAAATGTATCTTTCAGATACATAAGTAATCTTTCAGATACAAAAGTATCTTTCTAGATACAAAAGTATCTTTCAGATACAAAATAATCTTTTAGATACAAAATTATCCTTCAAATATAAAAGTATCTTTCAGATGATAAATTATCTTTCAGATATAAAATTATCTTTCAGATAAAAAAGTATCTTTCAGATAGAAAAGTATCTTTCAGATACAAAAGTATCTTTCAAATATAAAAGTATCTTTCAGATACATAAAGTATCTTTCAGATATAAAATTATTTTTCAAATATAAGAAAATATCTTGCAGATACAAAAGTATCTTCTAGATACAAAATTATCTTTTAAATATAAAAGTATCTTTCAGATAATAAATTATCTTTCAGATATAAAATTATTTTTCAGATAACAAAAGTATCTTTCAGATACAAAAGTATCTTTCAGATACCAAAAGTATCTTTCAGATACAAAAGTATCTTTCAGATACAAAATTATCTTTCAGATACAAAATGTATCTTTCAGATACAAAAGTATCTTTCAAATATAAAAGTATCTTTCAGATATAAAAGTATCTTTTAGATACAAAAACATATCTTTCAGATATATAAATATTTTCTTTTAGTTACAAAATTAAAAATTAAAATTGAAATTTGTTCAAATTTTCTAATACGTAACTAAATTATTTTTATATTTACATTAAATAAAATATAGATTTATTTTTTTAAATTATTTTTTTATTTCTTATGTTCGCACTAAGAAATTAAAGAACTTGAACTAATTATTTTTCATAATACGAATTTTTATTGCAGCATAAACTGCATAGTTTGCCGTCAATTTTAGGCTCTAGACCAAAAATGTTTATAACTATAGAAAAAAAAACTCTTTACAAATATCTTGCATAGATTGTTTGTTATTAATTAATACCCCACAAAAAAAAAAAAAAAACTAGTCAAATTCCCCATAGTGCAGTGTGTCAATTTTGGATGTATATTTATCCATAAACTAGTCGGTAAATTTAAAATTTTGATCAAATTTTCCTTTATGTCTTCGGATTATCTCTAATTATACTAAGAGTTAGCAGCAGTTGGAATTGACCACTGAAATATGAAACAATCGAAATTGTTCAAAAATCAATCAAAATTCTAACTAAAAATTGTCTGGAGAAAATCTTCGTCCAAGAAAAAAAAAAAATTTTTTTGCTGTCCAATGAATACAAAATATTTAATAAAAAAAATGTCTGTAAATTCTTTTATTAAATTTAGTTTAATTCTTGAATTCTCATTGACTTCCTATAACCATAAGCTCTATGTGAACCGAAAGTTTTATCGAGTTTTTTCTTCAAGACTGCAAGTATCTTTCGGTAACCAATATAACTTTAATTTCGTTGTAAACGTACAACTTAACAAGAAATTAAAGTTATATTTGTTAGGCCGAAGAGATGTCAATACTTTTGCAGTCTTGGAAGAAAAAAACTCAATTTTCGATCGAGCTTTCATATGGTTCACATAGAGCTTATGGTTATAGGAAGTCAATGAGAATTCAAGAATTAAACTAAATTTAATAAAAGAATTTACAGACATTTTTTTTATTAAATATTTCATAAATATTAAAACAATTTCTATTATGAGAAAAAATTTAAATTTCCGCGACATTCTAACAATTTCTGATCGCCTGATATTTCAGACTGAAACTTGAATGATTTTGACATTTTTTTACCTCTGAAATTATTATTATTTATTTAATGGAAATTTAAATTCCCTTTCCTTAATTCAAAGCCAAGTTTTTCTTAAATATTTATTTATTTATTTTTTTAATATTTATTAGAAAAAATAGATTTATTTCCATTTGTTTCAATGAAGGAAAATTTTCAATTTCTATCAAAAAGAATTTTTTTTTTACAGTAAATAATTTAGTAAATAAATAATAAATATTAAATAAATAATTTAATTTAAATAATTTAAATTAAAATTAATAAATTATATTTAATATCCGAAATATTTTATTTTTAATCAATTTATATATAAATATCGAGTATGTTGAACATGCTTCGCTTTTTTTTTAGCTTTGTCGGATGCCCCACAGGAAGTAGACAAATTTTATATTGTAGCGATAGTTCCTATGACAGCAATCTGCTATATATAGTGCTTCGATCCGATTAATATTAAACTTATAAGCAGCTATGAGATATACGAAGCAGCAATGGCAAATAACATTCAAATTGTGAGACTAATGTAGGCGGGAACAATCGGACCGCCAGACTTGAGTTTTGGGTGAAACCAAAACTTACGTTAATCCAATTCTTATGCAATTGCCATGTACACAAATTGCCAAATTTATGACTAAATCAGCAGAGACTAACAATTTTTACAGTGTATCTTCGCGAATCTTAGTGTATTCATTGGACAGCAAAAAAATTTTTTTTTTTTCTTGGACGAAGATTTTCTCCAGACAATTTTTAGTTAGAATTTTGATTGATTTTTGAACAATTTCGATTGTTTCATATTTCAGTGGTCCATTCCAACTGCTGCTAACTCTTAGTATAATTAGAGATAATCCGAAGACATAAAGGAAAATTTGATCAACATTTTAAATTTAATATACATCCAAAATTCACACACTGCACTATGGGGAATTTGACTAGTTTTTTTTTTTTTTTGTGGGGTATTAATTAATAACAAACAATCTATGCAAGATATTTGTAAAGAGTTTTTTTTTCTATAGTTATAAACATTTTTGGTCTAGAGCCTAAAATTGACGGCAAACTATGCAGTTTATGCTGCAATAAAAATTCGTATTATGAAAAATAATTAGTTCAAGTTCTTTAATTTCTTAGTGTGAATATAAAAAATAAAAAATTTATTTATAAAAATATATCTATATTTTATTTAATGTAAATATAAAAATAATTTAGTTACGTATTAGAAAATTTGAACAAATTTCAATTTTAATTTTTAATTTTGTAACTAAAAAAAATATTTATATATCTGAAAGATTGTTTTTGTATCTAAAAGATACTTTTATATCTGAAAGATACTTTTATATTTGAAAGATTCTCTTGTATCTGAAAGATACTTTTGTATCTGAAAGATAATTTTGTATCTGAAAGATAGTTTTGTATCTGAAAGATAATTTTGGATCTGAAAGATACTTTTGTATCTGAAAGATACTTTTTTATCTGAAAAATAATTTTATATCTGAAAGATAATTTATTATCTGAAAGATACTTTTATATTTGAAAGATAATTTTGTATCTAAAATATTCTTTTGTACCTGAAAGATACTTTTATATTTGAAAGATAATTTTGTATCTGAAAGATACTTTTGTATCTGAAAGATAATTTTATATTTAAAAGATACTTTTGTATCTGTAAGATTCTTTTGTATCTAAAAGATACTTCTGTATCTGAAAGATAATTTTATACTTGAAAGATACTTTTGTATCTGTAAGATTCTTTTGTATCTGAAAGATACTTTTATATCTGAAAGATAATTTTGTATCTAAAAGATTATTTTGTATCTGAAAGATACATTTTTATCTGAAAGATACTTTTTTATCTGAAAGATACTTTTTTATCTGAAAGATACTTTTGTATCTAAAAGATACTTTTGTATCTGAAAGATATTTTTTTATCTGAAAAATAATTTTATATCTGTATATTCGATAAAAATTATTTAATTCTGGCTTAATATTCTGCAAGATATAGCTCTCTGATCCGAATGTTATTGAGTTTTTTTATCAATAAAAATAATTTGATTAACGTAACGAAATTTCCTTTCAAATTTCACAAGGGGAATTAAGGGACTGCTACGCCCCACTACAGTGCTGCGCTACAAAAAAAAAAAAAAATAATATGCGCTGCATTTATGCTGCCAAGCACTTAAGATATTTGAATCATAGAAATCAAATATTTTCTCTTCTATAGCTGCTGTTACTTCTGCTACCTCTGTTTCTTCTTCCTCTTCTCGTCTTTTGCTGCTTGTTCTTGTTGCCTTTAGGTGAAGTCCTTGCGGTGCACTTGATACATTTGCGCATTTTGCTGTTGCACCAAGTGCAGCTTAAGGATATTCCCCTTAGCGTTGGCATAACTTAAGTCTACGCTTTCTTACTCTTTCTCTCTCTGTCTCTCCCGGTCTCTCGGTTTCTCTTCATGTCTCAATGTAATAGTTGGCAATGAATGATTTGCTCAATGTTGGCCACAATGCAAATAATTTGCATCTTCAACGCTAATTTGCACTATGCTAACAATCTCCGCAGAGACACAGAGCGAGCGATAGAGAGAGAGAGAGTGAATGAGAGAGAGAGAGAAATTAAGAGTTGTTTGTAAGCATCGTTGCAACCGCAAAGAAGATTGCGGCTCAAGATTATGGTTAACAATTATGTTTAAGAAAATTATGTTAACTTCAAATATGCCAAATGAGCAACAACACAGCGAGAGAGAAAGAGTGAGAGAGAGAGAGAGATTGAGCTGACAGCTAGAGAATTTTTTAGAGATTTTTCAAGCGGTCAGCAAATAGTCGAAAAGCAAAACTGATTTTTTAAGCCAGAAAGTGACAGAGAGAAAGAGAGTGAGAGAGTGAGAGAGAAAGAGAATGCGAGAGAGACCGTGCAGGCAAGCAGCTAGAGAATTTTTCGAGATTTTCTTAGAGATTTCTTAAGCGGTCAGCAAACAGTGCAAAACTAAAGCAAAACTTTTGCCTAGCAGAGAGAGAGAGAGAGAGAGATAGCACTATGTAAGTATGTATGTATATGTGAGTGAGTGAGATAGCTAGATATATGATTGTATATATGTATGTAATTTCTCAGAGCTTATTATACAGTTAATTAAAATTGAGATAAGGAAATGCTCGTTTTGTATGTAATTTCCTGATTTTGCCAAAGTGCGAGCAAGCAAGAGCGAGAGCGAGAGAGCGAGAGAGAACGAGTGAGAGTGAGTGAGAGAAATAAAGCAGGTGCCTAGCGCGACGTATGGCAATTAAAAGCGGGTTCAAAGTTCAGCAGCACAAATTATATGCGCATTTAATGAACTGTGCGACGCATACAAAACGAACTCATAGACTTGAACCTCTCTCCCCCCCCCCCCCACCTTCACCTCACCAACACTCTCTCTCTCTCGCTTACTGCTTCACGCTCATCGTTAGTCGTAAATACAGGCGGGTAACACTTCACACATGCGGCTACGTGCAGTCATTAAACAGTAAGTGCCACGCCCATAGCCCGCACAGTCCACACACACACACACAGACATACAGCAGGCAGCACTGTTTGACGCCCAGAAAATACAGTCAGAACACTCGCACCACTTGCCACTCACCACTTGCCACACTTACCACACTCAGCAGTTAACAGGCAACACATACTGTAACCTGTGCTGTTCTCTCTCCTCGAGCTCGCGCGTCATATACCTAAGGTCACGCGCTGACTTCCACAACCCACAAAAAGGTCACTTAAATAAAATGAAATGAATAAATGTATGAAGACTTTCAATGTATCCTGAAGTTGAACAGCTAATGCTACGATGGACTGATGTTAGCACTGAAAGAGTGGAAGTGTAGTGGGAGTTTAAGGGGGGATTGGTGGACTGGGGGGAGGTACCCCTTTCAGCGAGATAGATGTGAGTACGAAAGAGAGAAAGTTCAGCAGCCAAATGGCCAACTAAACGTTTTGTAATGAACGCTTTGGCTGCCAGGATTGAAACTTAATTGCGAAATTTTAACAAACACTCGAAGCAATAACAATAATTTTAACAGGTTACAGTTACGACACACAGACACAAACACAGACACAGACAAAGACACAAAGATAGCAACAGCAACAGCAACTGGCTGACAAAAGCTACACTGCAAGAAAATGTTTAAGTGAAAGATAGAAAAAATATATTGGGGAAATATTTAGAAATGTAATGTGAGAATTGAGAAAGTGAGAAAGTGAGGGAGATGAGATGAGAGAGAGAAAGAGAGAGGAATAGAATAGAAGAAAAGGAAAGATAATGAAAAAGTGATAGAGAAAGAGGAAGAATGAAAGAGATAGAGAAAGTGCCAGAGAGAGAGAGAGAGAAAGATTAAGACTGAGAGTGAGAAAGAAAGGAGAAAAATGAGAGAGGGAGAATGAGAATGTTAGAGAAAGAGAGATAGAGAGAGAGATTGAGAAAGAAAAGAGATAAAATTAAAAGTGGGAGAAAGAAAATAAGAATGTTAAAAAGAGAGAGACAGATTGATTGAGAGAGAGAGTGAGAATAATAGTGAGAAAGAAAAGAGAACAACAAAAGTGAGAAAAGGAAAAGGAGAATGTTATAGAGAGAGAAAGTGAGAAAGGAAGTGAAGGAGAGAAAGGGAGAATGAGAAACGTAAAGAGAGATTAATGTGGAGCGAGAAAATGATTGAGATAGAGAGCGAGAAAGAAGTGAGACAGAGAAAGTGAGAGAGAGAGAATAAGAATGACAAGGAGTGAATTTGAGAAGAAGTGAGAGAGAGAATGAATGAGAGAGACAGAGATAGACAGAGATAGAGATATGGAAAGAGTGATGCACAGAGAGAGTAAGAATGTAACATAGAGAGAGACAGAGAGAGAGCGAGAGAGAGGGAAGTGATGAAAAGATAAGAGGCGAGTTTGACAGAGAAAAACAGAAATTTCCAGGGAAACGAAGAAAACGAAAGTTTGTACGAGGCGAAAAAAGATGAAAGAGAAATCGTGAGACAGTGAGAAAAAGAGAGTGTAAAAGTCAAAGAATATGAGAGTGAGAAAGTAAAAGAGAGAGAGAGAGAAAAAAAGGAAGCGCGTGTGATTTACCGCATTGAAATCGGAGGACAATGAAAAAGAGAAAGGAAGAGTGTAAGAAACAGAGTAAGAGAGTGAAAGATAAAGAGAGAAAGAGAGAAAGGGGATTGATTTACAGACTTGTTTATGCTCGATGTGCAGCTGCTGAAAGAGAGAAATAGAAATAGAGAGAACTAGGGAGAGAGAGAGAGAGAGAGAACAGTAGACTTGCTATTGACTAGAGTAGACATTACAACAAGTTTTCTCACAGTGTAGCTAGGCATGAGGCGTAAGTTGTATGTGTGTGTGTGTGTGTGTATGTTGCCATTGCTGCCATTTTAGCCATTTCTGTCGTTTCTGTCGTTTCTGCCATTTAGCCATTTGCCACCCACAGTGCACTACTTTCCCCAAGTCCTTTGGTGGCAATAATTTATGCGCGACAGACTGAAATTAGAAACGTTTTTCTTGTTGCGCTTTTCTTGCAGCAGCGCGATGCGATGTTCTTGTTAGCAGCGTTGCATACGATAGATGTGTGGCTATATGTATATGTATAATAACAGTGGGGCAATAGGACAATGCGACAAAGACAGACAGAGAGAGAGAGAGAGAGAGAGAGAGAGAGAGAGAGAATGGAACAGTGGAACTGTGAATATGGGGAATGTCGAATGGCGCATGGGGAATGAGTAGCAGCAGCCAAAGCGTCGCTGTCGCCGGCCGTCGACTTGCTGCTGTTGCTGTTCCTGCTGCTGTTGCTGTTGCTGTTGGCTTTGCCATTGCGACAAGTGCACTTTATTAGCGCCTTTTCATTTGTCTCAGCCTCAGCCACAGCCACGAAACTCACTATGCGCTGCTGCTGTTGCTGCTCGCGTCTGTCTGTCGCCTTGTTCTGTTCAGCTGCCTGTCGTCTCTCAACTATCGTCTGTCCATTTTCTGCCGACATTTCCACCTCTCTCTCTCCTTCACTCTCTCTCTATCTCTCTCTGTCTCTATATCTATCTCTCTCTCTGTCTCTCTCTGTCTCTGTTTGTTCTACTGTCCTTGTGTCGTTTGCCATTTGGTCTAAATGCAATCATTAAAAGCACATTGACACACAGCGCAGAGCGGCAAATGAAATGCAATTTAGCTGCATGACAAAAGAAACAAAAGCTGTTGCTGCTTTTGCTGCTGCTGCTGTTGCTGCTGTTTAGCTATTAATCTTTGCTGTATACGACTATAATATACCCTGTATGCTGGCATTACTCGATTTATACTACTTACATATGTACATATATCTTTCTATCTTTCTATCACTTACTTTTACTTTTTCTCATTCACTCAATATCTCTCTCTCTCATTCTTTATCTCTCTTATTCTCTATCTCATTCACTATTTCACTCTCTCATTCTCTCTCTCTCTCTCTCGTTCATACTCACTCATTCACTCTTTCTCTCTCTATCTCTATCTCTCCCTCTTTCTGTATATCCATCTTTTCTCTCACACACTTTCAGTCTTTTTCTCTGTCTATGCTCTCTTTCTCCGACTGTCCATTCTCTTCTTCTTCTCATTCTCTAGATTTAGCTTGCTCTCTATTCTCACTTTCTCTCGCTCTCTCTCTCTCTTCGTGTGCATACACTCTATGACACTTTATCTTCTTTCCTTTTATTTCTTACTATCTCTCTCTTTCTATCTTTCTGTTTCTCTCTCTATCATTTTCTCTCTATATTTGGCTCTCAACATTTTGCATTTTCTCTATTTTTGTATATCTCACTCTTTTTCACTATTTATTCCTCTTTCTTTCTTTTTCTCTTTTATTCTCTCTTTCTCTTTTTCTTTTTCTTTCTCTTTCTCTTTCTCTCTCTCTTTCTCTTTCTCTCTCTCTTTCACTGTCTCTCTCTTCTTTCCTATCTCCCAGTTTCTTATCATCATTCAATCCCTCTATTTCTCTTTTTCTCAATTTATCTCTCTCTCTCGCTCTCTCTCTCTCGTTTCCTTTTTCTATGTTACTCACTCTTTTTCTCATTTTCTCTATATAACTCTCTGTCTCTTTTTTTCTCTTCTTTATTCTCCTCTCTTTCTGTATATCTCTATTACTCTAACTCTTTCTCTCTCTCTCGCTCTGTCTCTCATCTCTCAGTCACACACTCTCTCGCTCTCATTCTCTCTCTTTTACTCTTTCATTTTCCTTCTCTCTCTCTCTCTCTCTCTCCCTTTCTTTATTCTTCAATTCTCTCCTATTACTCTCTCTCTCTCTCTCTCTCTCTCTCTCTCTCTCTCTTGTCATCTACAGAGCATCACACTATCGACTATTTCTTAAGTTCATTCTCATTCTTAGTTATTTGGTGAATGTTACATAGATTTAGCTTCGTCTTCTGCTTCTTCTTCTCCTCCTTTTACTTCTTTAGCTACAATGTGTTTTGCTTTAGCCTATGACTTCAAGTTAATTGCATATAGCACACTCTCTCTCTCACTCTCTCTCTCTCTCTCTCACTCTCTCTATCTCTCTCTCTCTCTGGTTCTCTTGCTTGCAACTTTCACTGTCGCTTGGCATTTTTGCTCAGCTTGAATTAAATCGGTCACATTCCCCGCGGTGTCTCTACGGTTACAATGCCTTGCCTCTCTTTCTCTCTCTTCTTCTTCTCTGCTTCTACTACTACTTCTGCTAAGTGCTCCTGTGTGTGTGTGTGTGTGTGTGTGTATTTGTGTTGGCCAACATTGTCGTCGAATTTATAAAATTGTGCATAATATAAACTCAGCGGTGGCTGAGAACATGAATGATTATTTGCTGCCCAATGCTTGCCCAAAGGCAAAGCGTGTGAGAGAGAGAGAGAGAGAGAGCAACATAAGAATCCTAGTATTTTATATATACTATATAGTATATATTCAGTATATAGGTTAAGAGGTGGGGTAAGGAGCAGAGAATAACAGCAGCAACAGCGACGACGACGACGACTTGAAAAGCATAATGAAGGATAATGAGTTCTTGATTAGTACAAAGTGGAAAATTGTGTATTTTTATATGTGTTTGTTTCACAAAGTCTCGCTATCGTTCTCTCTCTCACTCTCTCTTGTTCTTGCTCTTGCTCTCAGCGTGTGTCTGTGTTTCTTATTGCTCAGCAGCACCTACATACATTACATTGAAACACACACACACACACACACATACATACATACATACATACATACATACATACATATGCACATGCTTACGCTTCATCTCTTACAATCACTCGCTTTCATTCTCACTCTCACTCTCTCACTCTTCATCTGTTTTACTCATTCTCTCTGCATTATCTTATTTTATTTTTATTTTTTCTTCATCTGGCTCATTTTGCGGCATTAATTAACTGCAATTAGGAGACGCCGCATTTTGCGTGACCATTGCAAACAAGTAAAATGCGTGGACAACGACGACGCACAACTCGCAACGCAACGCAACGCAACGCAACGTAGCCATTGGCACAGTGTCGCGAAATGCTCAATTTGTCGCATCATAAAGTCAAATGATGTCATTAGCATCTTTTGCCAACAAACTTCAATTTTTTTTTTCTTCTCTTCTCTTCTCTTATTTTTTTTTTGTTGCCTGCGTTAACTGTTAACTAAGCAAAGTTCTCTCTTACTTCCGTTAACTTAATGCGTCGCTCTACAGCAGACTGTCAGAGCACAATCGCTCGCTGGCTCGCTCGCTCTTTGCATTTCGATCAACACACGCAAAGAGAGCGCTTAAAGAACTGTTATGCGGCGAGCGCACTGAATCAGCGCTTAGCGCTTCAACGAAATGAAATGTTAAAGCAACATTCTCAGCACAGTGGTCAACAAACATTACAACTCGTGCAATCAAAGATTAAAATGTACGCCTCAAAATATTCATTAAAATTATTCATTAAATATAAACAATTTTTTTTAATACAAACTTATAAGTGTTAAGCACAATATTATGCTAAAAAAAAATATAAGAAAATTATGGCAATTGTGTTGTTATTTTATATTTTGAACTGATAAGAAAATGTACTAGAATTTAAAACAAATAAAAAATTATAATATATATATTTTTTTAAATATTATTAAAAACATTTGATAATCAATTTAGTTTGCTTTGAAAACATTTGATAGAAGCACAAAATGTTACTGCGAATAATTTACATATTATTATTTATGAATATATTCATTGTTTGCGTTAAATGTTCCGAAATGATTGAATTAAATGAAACTAAAGCATTTCTTGACGTTAAATCATTATTAAATGAATTAAAGTAAGTATTCGTAAAGCTTTAATTGTAATTTACGTAAAGGCAAGCAGTAATATATTAAATCTTTAATCAGATCTGAGCAAAAACTTATACATGTGGAATTAACACAGATTCATAATAGTCTAAAGCTTATCAGCACGCAACAAAACCAACAAGAAAACAACAACAGATCGAATCATAAAGAACTATATCGAAATTGTGTTCAGGCAACTGCCAAATCACAAACAAGTGGCATCTATGAGCTACATGTTCCCTCATATAGCAATCAATCATTCAATGTTGTCTGCGATGCGATAAGTCATGGAGGTGGCTGGACAAGCATCTTGCGTCGTCTGGATGGTAGCGAGACCTTCTATCGCGATTGGAGAGTCTATAAACAAGGATTTGGTACATTGGATGGCGAATTTTTCTTGGGTCTAGACAAAATTCATGCATTGACTGTTGATCAAAGTCAACAATTACTTGTGCTTATGGAGGATTTCGATGGACAGAAAAAGTATGAATTATATGATAGATTTGCGATCGGTGATGAACTTGAATTTTATGCAATACTCACATTGGGTCAAGCTAGTGGTAATGCTGGCGATTCATTGCGTGAACATCATGGCATGAAATTTTCCACATACGATAAACAAAATGATGAACATCAAACTGAAAATTGTGCAGGTCTTTTTCATGCCGGATGGTGGTATAAAGCATGTCATGCATGGTAAGTAAATAATATGTCAAATATCTGTTTTAATCTGTTAAATGTAATATCCTGTAAATTCTTTTACAGTCAATTAACTGGTCGATATAATAATACAGAATATGGCGCTGGTATCAATTGGTATGCATTTCGTGGCTTTAAATATTCATTAAAAACGGCTGAGATGCTGATAAGGCCAAGAAAATGAGAAGTTTTTCATTTTCTTTTTATTTCAATGTAAATTGGTAAAAAAAAAAAAAATGTTGTAATAAATGTATGCGACCCACTGTGTCACTGCAACGACTGTTTTACGTTAAGTGCAACGTCAAGAATATATGAAAACAATTTTATGTATTTTCTCTTTGCTTTTTTTCTTCTCTTCTCTTTTCTTCTCTTCTCTTTTCTCTTATTTTTTTATTGCCTGCGATAACTGTTGTACTTTCTGCATGCCTTTGATTTACTTAAGCAAAGTATGGGAACTCTGGGATATTGTCCCACGCAGTAGTGTGTAGTGTAAAAAAAGTGTGCCCAACTTGTGTTACTTTGATAACCCATTAAATACCAAATTTTAACACACCCCCTCAAAGTAACAAGACTTAAATTATACAATGCTTTTGATGCCTAATGACAAAATACAATGATTATGTTTTACGTTAGTAAGCCTCTTAGTCATAACGTAATGAACTGTAATATCGCCATCCTTGTGTTTCTGCCGATCTGTTAAGTTTCCGCCCCAATCTGCATCAACTACGCCGTATAGTTCTTTTCCGGTGTGATGAAAGAAAAGACCATGATGCTTCGTACCTTTAAGATATTTCAGAACTCTTTTGGCTGCTTTCCAATGTTCTACGTTCTAGCCAGTGTTAAACTGACTCAGGAAATTGACTGCGTATGCGATTTTTGGGCGTGTCATCACTGAAATGAACATTAAAGCGCCAATTAGGTTTTGGTAGGGATACATGGATCCTGTTTCGTTGACTCCAAGCCAATCTCTAGTAGCTTCTCGGTCAGAGAATCCATATCTGCCGTAATCCATATCTCTTGAATCTGCGGCTTTCTTCATGGTGCCAATAGGTGTGCCTGTTTGCAGTAGCTGCGCAAACTCTATGAAACCCTCGGGAATATTCATATACACATGCTGTTCCAGCTCGCCGTTAAGGTAAGCCGTGATGACATCCATCTGGTGGATCTGCATGTAATATTCTGCTGCCATCGCTACCAATAGTCTTACTGATGTCGATCTTACCACTGGGGAGTAGGTCTCTTTGAAATCCTCTTCAGGTCGCTGCGCGCAACCTTTTGCGACTAAACGAACTTTCTTCTTGCCGCTTGCTGTGCCGTCATCTTTTGTTCGAAAAACCAACTTGTTTCCGATCACCTTTCTGTTCTTGGGCAGCTCTGTAATGTCCCACGTCTTGTTCATAATATGCGCCATGAATTCGTCTTTTATGGCTGCGGCCCAATCGGCAGCATCTTTGGATGCCTTCGCTTCGTTCATCGTTGTGGGGTCTTCTATATCTGCTGCGAATGCCATCTCGCAGTCTTCATATAGGTCGGCTTCAGTGTTTTCCTCGTCATCCTGATTCACCTCTTCGGTTATTGGCTGATATACTTTCCGTGGTCTCCGTGGCTTGCCACTTCGTTGCAATCTTGGTCGTCCTCTGCCATGTTGCACTTCTTCTTCGCTTGATTGATCCTTTTCGGATTCTTCTTGTTGTTCAGGTGCATCGTAGAACTCTGAATACTCGCTTCTGAAACCTGGAGTATTAATAAACTTGTCGCCGCTACTTACGATGGTGGTTCGCCTCTTCTGCGAATACATACGATAAGCTTTCCAACTAATATGCACTCTTCTGATCTGGATTCGAACTTATCCTTGTTCTTGCCTTTGACGAGCGCATATGACTTTGTGCCAAATATGCGCAAATGCCATACAGTAGATATCTTGCCTGTCCATTTGATGTATGGTATATCGCCATTCAATGCTCGTAAAGCACATCTGTTTCGGATGTAGCATGCCGTATTGACTGCCTCGCCCCAAAACGTGGGTGGTGCGCCAGATTGTCTCATCATGCATCTGGCTATCTCGATCAGCGTACGGTTGTGCCCCTCTCCAACTCCATTTTGTTGTGGTGTATACGGTGCGGTTAGTCGTCGCTTTATCCCGTTTCATTCGAGATATTCATCCATTTCTGTAGATTGTGTGCGCATCGGCACGCACACGTCACTGTGCACAATTTCAAGCATCCCGCTTGTCCTTCTTTCTGTTGCTCTTTTGTTGTCTGCTTCTCGCTTATGCAGATCTCACACTCTGATGACTTCGTATTCCCGCTCAACTTTAAACCGTGTACTTTACCAGACTTTGACATATGTATTTATAAGATCGCTTTTGTTTACATGTCCCATTCTACTGTGCCAAATATCCACATCGCTCTGATTTTTCCTCACGCACTGGTTTACTTCTAGTTGCTTTGAATCCAAATAATACAAATTGCCATATCTTTTTGTGATCAGTCATTCTTCATGACAACTGCTTCGTTCCTTCGAAAACGCACCTCAAAACCCTTGTCGGTTATTTTGGATACCGACAGCAAATTCGGTCTTAAATCTGCTACGTACAATGATTCTTTGATTGTAATTTTATTATCTTGGTTTTGGTGCTTCGGTTTGATCGTGATCATTATATTTCCAACTCCGTCTACTTGCGAAGTTTGTTTGTTTGCCAATTACAGTTTCTTATCGATATTTTCAAGATTATCGAACAGCTTCTTGTTCGAACTCATGTGCGATGTGCAGCCACTATCGATACACCACATATTATCCAGGGCTCCTGAGAAATTGGCAACTTCTTCGTATATATCGATTGCTCCTTTTCGTGGTTTTTTCACTTTTGACGTTTGCTTTTGCACTTCTGCAATTCTGTGCCAGATGTCCCGCTTTATTGCATGTGAAGCATTTTCTGCTCTCCTTTTGCACCTCTTTTCTCTTGTTGTTTTTCTGGCGGTTGGCGTAAAGAGCACGTTGGCTTTCGCGCCCATTTTTCGTCTTTCCAGCCTCTGCTTCTTCTAGAATCTTTACACGAAGCACTGTGGGATTATGCAAATCATCTCTTGACTCCATGGCACACCGAAAGGTCTCAAATAATTCAGGAAGACTGTATAGTAACAATATCGCCAAAAAGTCATCACCTATGTTGACTCCAATTTCCTTGAGTTTCGTCACGGCATCAAAGAATTCTTGTACGTGTTGACGTACATCCCCATATTCTTGCATGCGTGACAATGCGATCTTCTTCAGAAGACTGGCTTTGCGCACGGGTCCTCTTGATTGGAACTGCTCCTGTAGCTTTAGCCAGCATGCGTTGGAGGTCTCGCATCCATCCAAAAGTGATAACTCTTCACTAGTACGGCTCGCATTTTTAATTTCCATGTGTCGTAGTTCTCCGCGTTAAGCGGCTCTATCTTGATGAACGCTCCCACCATTTTTCACGGCGTCACTTTGGCGCTATCCCGTAGACTTCTTTGTTCTAGATTAATTTACGATTGGCTACTGGGCCCATAACCTGTGGGAACTTTAGGATATTGTCCCACGCAGTAGAAAAACCAATGTAATACTAACCCGGAGACGTTGATGGAAATTGTATGTATAGTATGCTTTTATTATATGTACGTATGCTCTTGTTGCGAGTTCAACGATGTACGATTAGCTTCCTTGTAGTAGAGTAATAACAAAAAAAAAGTGTGCCCAACTTGTGTTACTTTGATAACCCATTAAATACCAAATTTCAACACAAAGTTCTCTCTTACTTCCGTTAATTTAATGCTTTGCTCTACTGGCTCGCTCGCTCTTTGCATGTCGATCAACACACGCAAAGAGAGCGCTTAAAGCACTGTTATGCGGCGAGCGCACTGAATCAGCGCTTAGCTGAAATGTTAAAGCAACATTCTCAGCACAGTGGTCAACAAACACTACAAAAACGCGCATTACAACTCGTGCAATCAAAGATTAAAATGTACGCCTCAAAATATGCATTAAAATTATTCATTAAATATAAACAATTTTTTTTAATACAAACTTATAAGTGTTAAGCACAATATTATGCTAAAAAAATATAAGAAAATTATAGCAATTGTTTTGTTTTTTATATTTTGAACTGATAAGAAAATGTACTAGAATTTAAAACAAATAAAAAATTATAATATACATATTTTTTTTTAAATTTTATTAAAAACATTTGATAATCAATTTAGTTTGCTTTGAAAACATTTCATTGATAGAGGCACAAAATGTTACTGCGAATAATTTACATATTATTATTTATGAATATATTCATTGTTTGCGTTAAATGTTCCGAAATGATTGAATTAAATGAAACTAAAGCATTTCTTGACGTTAAATCATTATTAAATGAATTAAAGTAAGTAATCGTAAAGCTTTAATTGTAATTTACGTAAAGGCAAGCAGTAATATATTAAATCTTCAATCAGATCTGAGCATAACCTTATACATGCGGAATTAATGCAGATTCATAATAGTCTAAAGCTTATCAGCACGCAACAAAACCAACAACAAGACAACACATCGAATAATAAAGAACTATATCGAAATTGTGTTCAGGCAACTGCCAAATCACAAACAAGTGGCATCTATGAGCTACATGTTCCCTCATATAGCAATCAATCATTCAATGTTGTCTGCGATGCGATAAGTCATGGAGGTGGCTGGACAAGCATCTTGCGTCGTCTGGATGGTAGCGAGACCTTCTATCGCGATTGGAGAGTCTATAAACAAGGATTTGGTACATTGGATGGCGAATTTTTCTTGGGTCTAGACAAAATTCATGCATTGACTGTTGATCAAAGTCAACAATTACTTGTGCTTATGGAGGATTTCGATGGACAGAAAAAGTATGAATTATATGATAGATTTGCGATCGGTGATGAACTTGAATTTTATGCAATACTCACATTGGGTCAAGCTAGTGGTAATGCTGGCGATTCATTGCGTGAACATCATGGCATGAAATTTTCCACATACGATAAACAAAATGATGAACATCAAACTGAAAATTGTGCAGGTCTTTTTCATGCCGGATGGTGGTATAAAGCATGTCATGCATGGTAAGTAAATAATATCTCAAATATCTATATATATTTTAATCTGTTAAATGTAATATCATGTAAAATCTTTCACAGTCAATTAACTGGTCAATATAATTATACAGGATATGGTGCTGGTATCAATTGGTATGCATTTCGTGGCTACACATATTCATTAAAAACGGCTGAGATGCTGATAAGGCCAAGAAAATGACAAGTTATTCATTTTCTCAATGTTTTCAATGTAATTTGGTAAAAAAAAAAAAAAATGTTATGCGACCCACTGTGTCACTGCAACAATTGTTTTACGTTAAGTGCAACGTCAAGAAAATATGAAAAAAATTGTATGTATTTTCTCTTTGCTTTTAATGTAAAAATATAAAATAAAATAAATCACACGTGTAACATGTGTATTTGGCCCACTGTGCCACTTCAATGACTCCTCAACGTATCGTAGAGAACGCAGAGAAATTGTGAAAATGCCAAGAGAGCAAAAAAAAAATGCATATAAAAATCAACGCAATGTACGCTGCTTGTAAGTGAACATAGGGAAAGAGAAAGGGAAGGAAAAGAAAAGGGTTGTACAGAACGAGCCGGGGGGGCGTGGCTGGGTGGCAGCACTGGTCTGGTTTCCAATACATTGAACGGAAAATGCATTGAGTAAACAGTTAAGCCCAACACCAATGCATTTGGACGGCCGGACGGACGAACAGCAGCGCGTTAAGTGTCAAAAAAAAAGATTGTTTGATTGACCAACGCGCAGTGCGGTAATGTAAACAAAATGAGAGAAAAAGCGCTAGATGCATTCGCAAGTCGAATATTGTATACACTTACAATAGAAATTTTTGTAACGTTTTTTAGTGGAACTGAACAAAATGAAACGTTGAGCAGTTGTGTATATGAAATGATCAATGGATTAGCTATATATAAAAAGTATATTCAGAGAGCAAACTTAACAAACAGTTGAATGAAAATGTAAAATAAATATAAGAATATAAACAATATAAACTTTCAGATTTTATATAGGGAAAATATTCATATAGCTGCTTATACTAGATAACAGACTATATTTGGCATAGTCACACAGTATAAATGTCTGCATAATGACGAAATCAGTGAATTTTAACCATTTCCATCCTGCATGTGCATATTATTCCAAAAATTGCAATTGATCTCAATGCAAGCAGTGTAAATAATCAAATAAAATCTTGAAAAACAAACAAATTTTTCACAGTAGACTGCAAATGGAAAACTGAAATTGCGCAATATCTATATATATATATATATATATATATATATATTTATATATATCATAGTCACTTAGCTGATACTCTATAAATAACAATTAAAATATATATATTTTTTTTATTATTTAGTTTTTTTTTTTTTTTTTTTGCTGTTCATTTGTAAACTCTATAAGAATGTTAGCTATATGGAACATTTGAACGGCACTTGAAGCTGTAACTTATAGTTTGCCTAGTCGAGCATACCACCACTCAATGACGTCATACACTCAATTGTTTGAATCAACATTCACATGTAAATTAAGAGTAAAAATTTTTTTTATATACATGCATACATATGTATGGGGAAAAAATAAATATAGAGAGTTTCCCATTTTTGGGGCAATTGTTAGTAAAAAAAAAATAACGTAGCTGTTGTTATTATTTTATTTTTATATGCTTTTCGGCACTGTCCTTAACTGAAAGTGTAAACATTTTCGTAAAGCTAAAGGAGAAGCGACAAGTTGCCAAAGTTGATTAAAGTAAATAAAAATTTTATCGATAAATTTACTATCGATGTTTGACATTGAAAGTTATCATATATGTATATTGTGAGAGGTGAGAGTAAGAGATTTATTTGTCTCTCTTTTTCATTTGCTTGCTTATCAAATTCATTCAAGTTCGTTTACTTTATTTT
>JBAMBR010003930.1:0-54988 GCA_037044475.1 Zaprionus obscuricornis
CAGTAGGATTATATATATATATATATTTATATATACATCGGTTTATTTTGTTGTGGAATGTGGATGGGTTTTTTTTTTTTGTTTTCTTCTTGCTTCTCTACAGCAACAACAATAACAAATATCATACAAAATGCGCATGCAAATTGTCAACGATGTGAACCTTGTAACATAAGCTACAAAAAAATGAAGAAGACGAAAAAAAAAAATGGGCACAGTTGTTGCTAGTCGTAGAAACAGTCATGAGAAAAAAAAAAAACAAAAAAAAAAAAACAAACAAACAAACAAATGGAAATTGGGAACTCTGTGAGAGAATATGAGAAATAATATCAGCAATTGAAGTTGCATAAACATTCAAATTATCGGCAGCATATGTTGAACATTTTCACTGTCAACATGTGATATGAAAACTTTAAATTTGATCAACTGCCTATGAATATATAATATATAATGCTGCGATTTCGACAAAATTTTAATTATTGACTGATTGTTCCTATGCTGAATATATAATGTATTGCATAAATCTGTCTGGATTATATATAGCTTCAAAAATAATAATCTATGTCAAAAATTCAATAAAATTTTCTTTTTCCCAATTTTCTTTTCAAATTTTTGATAATTAAAAATTGAAAAATCGTAGAAATCGCGTAAAAAATATATAATGAAAATTGAAATGAAAAAAATAAAAATTTTAATAAAAGTAAACATGATTTTAATTTTTATAAATGTTTTCTACATTTTCGTACTTTTTGTTCGAAATAATAATTTACAAATTTTTTTTAATTTATATAAAATTTCATTTTTGGTTTTACAAAAAATAATTTATAGATTTTTGATGATTTAGCATTTTAGCCAGAGAGATGACAGTATGAAATTAAGTTGGATGCTTTGTTGGTCCCTCACCCAATTTATGGGCATTCCACAACGTATTTGTAATAAATACACACACACACACACACACAAAATGACAGAGAGACAGACAGACAGATAGACAGCTATAGATAGACAGAGAGACAGAAAGCAAAGCTGCCACAGGCAACATACATTTCATTTGACAATTGCAAACTGTCAATCAATGTATAATATGGCGCTTCCAAATTCGTTGAATGAATGATCGAATATCGAAATATATATATATATATATATATATATATATATATAGACATAACATGTAATGTTATATTGTTGTTGTAGTTGTTGTTGTTGGATTATGGCCCAATTTATATGGCACAAAAAAAAATTACAGAAAAACAGAAAGAAACAAAAATTGCAGCAAAACAACAAACAGCAAAAGCAATAGCAAACATTGAGAGAGACAAATAGAGAGAGAGAGAGAGAGACAGAGATAGAGTAAAATAATGCTGTTTGTGTATCGCTGCTGCTGCTGGACCAAATATTTTTTTGATCATTTTTTTGAACTCGACTTTGACTTGGACTTGGCACTTTGTCCAGTTACTTTTTTTTTTTTTTGTGTTTGCGTTTGTTCGACTGTCTCTTGGCTATTGTTACTGTTGTTGTGGTTGTTGGAGGTATAACAATTAGAAATTGGGAATAATTACGATTGCATAATAAATACATGTTGATATGAAATTATATTTCAATTATTTATTGAAGCATGTTACATATGCACAAGATATAAAGGAGCTTATAGCCTCTGCTGCTTGCTACTGTAGATGTGCTACATACATAACCTCAAAAAGTTTACGTACGTCACAACAGTAGGTTCACCCACGCAACTATATTCAAACAGTCCTTTCATCACCCCACCTCCCCCAAGCCATGCAGCCAACCCCCAAAAAGGAAACAAATTGACGCACATTTCAAAGCCAGCTGATGCTTTCTTGCTCTCTCTCTCTCTCTCTCTGCTCTCTCGCTCTGGCTTTGTTTCTATGACGCACATTCACTACTGCTTTTTACTCCTACGCAACTTTGCTTCCTCCTTCCGCTTACTTTTTTGCCCTAGGCTAAGCTGCATGCCCCTATATCTCTCTCTCCCTTTCTCTCTCGCCCTTTTTGCTCTTCCGATTTCCGCTGGCAGGCGAAAGTGCGTTGGGTAACATTAGATGCTGCCTATCGGAAGGCTCAAGTTATGGTATCAGTTTCTATGCCCAAAAGCTGTGACAGCAAACAAATGAAGAAGTGAGTGTGTCGTACAGCTCCTACAATATTTGCCCTTCTCTCTCTCCTCTCACTCTCGCTAACTGATGAGCATCTCCTCTTGAAACATAAAGCGACAAACATAACAAGTTTTTGACACGCAGCCTCCTGCTTCTCTCTCTCTCTCTCTATTTCTATCTCTCTCTGCTCTTAGCTTTCTCTGTATTTGAACGTGAGACAGCACGAAGTTTGATTTAAGTTCAATATTTTCTATTATTAGCAAAAGATGATTTGACAGACTTGAAGGAGGTTGTGGAATTTATAATATAATATTATGTGCTCCATGTCACGTGCTAGATAAAGAATCTATTATTTATTATACCCTGCATCTATTTGCAAGTAGCGGGGTATATACATTATATATATAGACAGATAGAGAAGCATAGCTGACATTATAAAGTATATAAATTCTTCTACAGTATGAGCTCAGCAATTGTGTTGCATATTCTAGGTTCAAGTCTTTGTGTGCCTTGTATTTCGATAGTAACGGATACTTTGTTTTATTATAAAATAGTTAAAGGTCTGACAGAAAGTTTATTCAGCACAGCTGTGTATGGAAAAGTTCGTAAAAAAAAAGTTTGGTTTTTAATGTTAAAAAAGAGAAATTGATCCTTCAACTTGATGTTTTACAAGATGTTTTCCAAGATTTATTTTTCTTTTTCAATTTTATCAGATTTCATGGAATTATATTTTACGTTTTAGTAATTTTCCACTAACTCACTCTCTCTCTCTCTCTCATTTTTAGCTCTTTCTCAAAATCTGTTTGTTGTTGAATATGCACAAATAATTTTAAGTGTATTTCATAAATCCGTCAAGAGGTTAAAACTAATCTCTTTTTGCTTAATACTGTAATTTCCGCAGCTGCCACGCCCAAGCAGACATGATTTCCGCTTTAACAGCAATCGCTTTAACGGGCAAAAAGCAGCAGCAGAAGAAAAATATAAATAAAAAATAAATAAATAAATAAATATAAGTAACTACCGCATCTCTATTATCATCACATTCTACCATTTCTCATATATATTTTTTTTTCATTTCTTTTCGCTCTCTCTCTTTCTCTTTCTCTTTCTCTCTGCGTGCTAATTCACATCTTCAACTCTTTTTCGAGTGCTGCTCTTGTCATTGTTGATCAGGCACAGGCAGTATATATATATATATATATATATATCTTTGCCCTCATTCATGTACGATTTGGGCTCAAATTCAGCCCATTTTCCAAGTAAAATTTCAAGCGCAAATCGGCAAATTTGCAGAACGGCGTTATTTTTCTTGGGACTGCGTTTCATAAAAAAAAAAAAAATAATAATAAATAAATAAAATAAATAAAAAAAAATACACGATAATTTTGTTGAGCTTCTTTTCGATTTTATTTTTTTTTTTTTCTTTATTTTATTTTCAACCTTTTTCATTTCTTATTTGTTTTCTTACTGCTTATAAAATATATTATAATTTTTTACTGCTTATGTTTTTCTTCAACTTAAGATAAGCCAAAAAAAAAACATTTTTTTTTTGCGTTCTGCAAATTTGCGATTTGCGCTTGAAATTTTACTTGGAAAATGGGCTGAATTTAAGCCCCAAATCGTACATGAATGAGGGCAAAGATATATATATATATATATATATATACTGCCTGTGCCTGATCAACAATGACAAGAGTAGCACTCGAAAAAGAGTTGAAGATGTGAATTAGTACGCAGAGAGAAAGAGAAAGAGAGAGAGCGAAAAGAAATGAAAAAAAATATATATGAGAAATGGTAGAATGTGATGATAATAGAGATGCGGTAGTTACTTATATTTATTTATTTATTTATTTTTTATTTATATTTTTCTTCTGCTGCTGCTTTTTGCCCGTTAAAGCGATTGCTGTTAAAGCGGAAATCATGTCTGTTTGGGCGTGGCAGCTGCGGAAATTACAGTATTAAGCAAAAAGAGATTAGTTTTAACCTCTTGACGGATTTATGAAATACACTTAAAATTATTTGTGCATATTCAACAACAAACAGATTTTGAGAAAGAGCTAAAAATGAGAGAGAGAGAGAGAGTGAGTTAGTGGAAAATTACTAAAACGTAAAATATAATTCCATGAAATCTGATAAAATTGAAAAAGAAAAATAAATCTTGGAAAACATCTTGTAAAACATCAAGTTGAAGGATCAATTTCTCTTTTTTAACATTAAAAACCAAACTTTTTTTTTACGAACTTTTCCATACACAGCTGTGCTGAATAAACTTTCTGTCAGACCTTTAACTATTTTATAATAAAACAAAGTATCCGTTACTATCGAAATACAAGGCACACAAAGACTTGAACCTAGAATATGCAACACAATTGCTGAGCTCATACTGTAGAAGAATTTATATACTTTATAATGTCAGCTATGCTTCTCTATCTGTCTATATATATAATGTATATACCCCGCTACTTGCAAATAGATGCAGGGTATAATAAATAATAGATTCTTTATCTAGCACGTGACATGGAGCACATAATATTATATTATAAATTCCACAACCTCCTTCAAGTCTGTCAAATCATCTTTTGCTAATAATAGAAAATATTGAACTTAAATCAAACTTCGTGCTGTCTCACGTTCAAATACAGAGAAAGCTAAGAGCAGAGAGAGATAGAAATAGAGAGAGAGAGAGAGAAGCAGGAGGCTGCGTGTCAAAAACTTGTTATGTTTGTCGCTTTATGTTTCAAGAGGAGATGCTCATCAGTTAGCGAGAGTGAGAGGAGAGAGAGAAGGGCAAATATTGTAGGAGCTGTACGACACACTCACTTCTTCATTTGTTTGCTGTCACAGCTTTTGGGCATAGAAACTGATACCATAACTTGAGCCTTCCGATAGGCAGCATCTAATGTTACCCAACGCACTTTCGCCTGCCAGCGGAAATCGGAAGAGCAAAAAGGGCGAGAGAGAAAGGGAGAGAGAGATATAGGGGCATGCAGCTTAGCCTAGGGCAAAAAAGTAAGCGGTAGGAGGAAGCAAAGTTGCGTAGGAGTAAAAAGCAGTAGTGAATGTGCGTCATAGAAACAAAGCCAGAGCGAGAGAGCGAGAGAGAGAGAGAGAGAGCAAGAAAGCATCAGCTGGCTTTGAAATGTGCGTCAATTTGTTTCCTTTTTGGGGGTTGGCTGCATGGCTTGGGGGAGGTGGGGTGATGAAAGGACTGTTTGAATATAGTTGCGTGGGTGAACCTACTGTTGTGACGTACGTAAACTTTTTGAGGTTATGTATGTAGCACATCTACAGTAGCAAGCAGCAGAGGCTATAAGCTCCTTTATATCTTGTGCATATGTAACATGCTTCAATAAATAATTGAAATATAATTTCATATCAACATGTATTTATTATGCAATCGTAATTATTCCCAATTTCTAATTGTTATACCTCCAACAACCACAACAACAGTAACAATAGCCAAGAGACAGTCGAACAAACGCAAACACAAAAAAAAAAAAAAGTAACTGGACAAAGTGCCAAGTCCAAGTCAAAGTCGAGTTCAAAAAAATGATCAAAAAAATATTTGGTCCAGCAGCAGCAGCGATACACAAACAGCATTATTTTACTCTATCTCTGTCTCTCTCTCTCTCTCTATTTGTCTCTCTCAATGTTTGCTATTGCTTTTGCTGTTTGTTGTTTTGCTGCAATTTTTGTTTCTTTCTGTTTTTCTGTAATTTTTTTTTGTGCCATATAAATTGGGCCATAATCCAACAACAACAACTACAACAACAATATAACATTACATGTTATGTCATATATATATATATATATATATATATATATATATTTCGATATTCGATCATTCATTCAACGAATTTGGAAGCGCCATATTATACATTGATTGACAGTTTGCAATTGTCAAATGAAATGTATGTTGCCTGTGGCAGCTTTGCTTTCTGTCTCTCTGTCTATCTATAGCTGTCTATCTGTCTGTCTGTCTCTCTGTCATTTTGTGTGTGTGTGTGTGTGTGTGTGTATTTATTACAAATACGTTGTGGAATGCCCATAAATTGGGTGAGGGACCAACAAAGCATCCAACTTAATTTCATACTGTCATCTCTCTGGCTAAAATGCTAAATCATCAAAAAATCTATAAATTATTTTTTGTAAAACCAAAAATGAAATTTTATATAAATTAAAAAAAATTTGTAAATTATTATTTCGAACAAAAAGTACGAAAATCTAGAAAACATTTATAAAAATTAAAATCATGTTTACTTTTATTAAAATTTTTATTTTTTTCATTTCAATTTTCATTATATATTTTTTACGCGATTTCTACGATTTTTCAATTTTTAATTATCAAAAATTTGAAAAGAAAATTGGGAAAAAGAAAATTGTATTGAATTTTTGACATAGATTATTATTTTAGAAGCTATATAAAATCCAGACAGATTTATGCAATACATTATATATTCAGCATAGGAACAATCAGTCAATAATTAAAATTTTGTCGAAATCGCAGCATTATATATTATATATTCATAGGCAGTTGATCAAATTTAAAGTTTTCATATCACATGTTGACAGTGAAAATGTTCAACATATGCTGCCGATAATTTGAATGTTTATGCAACTTCAATTGCTGATATTATTTCTCATATTCTCTCACAAGTTCCCAATTTCCATTTGTTTGTTTGTTTTTTGTTTTTTTTTTTTCTGACTGTTTCTACGACTAGCAACAACTGTGCCCATTTTTTTTTTTCGTCTTCTTCATTTTTTTGTAGCTTATGTTACAAGGTTCACATCGTTGACAATTTGCATGCGCATTTTGTATGATATTTGTTATTGTTGTTGCTGTAGAGAAGCAAGAAGAAAACAAAAAAAAAACCCATCCACATTCCACAACAAAATAAACCGATGATATATAAATATATATATATATATATATATAATCCTACTGTCAGCCGCTGTCCAAACCAATTCGCATTCCAAACTCCACATTCGCATTCACACTTCGCACTCCACATTCAGCATTCACACTCACACTCACAAGTTGTATTCACATTTTGTTTATATTTGTTAGCGGGCACAACGGCTAAACAAATAAGCTATGGCACGCGCGTTTAAAAACGCGATCGCGTCTTTGTCGCGCGTTTCGTTGTTTATGCTCGTTTTGGGAGTTGATGTTTTTTTTTTTTTTTTTTTTGTGTGTTCTTGCACATATGTGTTGGCCTGTTTGTTTGTCTGTGTGTATTCACAATATGTTTACGTCTTGGCCGCCACATTATACTAACTGCCTCATTTGGGGTTTTTTTTTTCTGGAATCGCACATTACGTTCCCAAATGGTCCGAAACGGGAATTGAGTCGAGCGATGGGTGATGGCTGACGGGTGACGAATACGCGCGAATTTTAACCAAATTGAATTTCGCCATTTGACTAATAAACATAACACACCACAACGACCGACAACAACAACAATCACAAGAAAAGTCGCTCCCTATTTTTATTATTATTATTAATATTTTTTTATGCCCTTCATTCTTTTTTTTATCTTTTCATATAAATATTATTATAATATTTATAATTTCGTTTAAAAAGTAAAGCAATAATCTTAATTAATTAAAGCAAGAAGCAACAGCAGCAAACAACAACAACAACAAATTTTAATGTTGCATTGTCAGCAAGCAGCAGCTATATGAGCAACAGCAGCAGCATCATCAACTGCTGCTGCTTATCAGCATGTAAACATTTTCTTCTTGTTGTCATATTAAAGTATTGTGCTGCTGCTGCTGTTGCTGCTTGTTGTCAGCTATAATTTTCTTTACTCTAAGAGATGAAAAACGTCTGTTGTCAATACAATCCACACTGCCAACTCCACCCACACACTCACACCCAGTATCAGAGCCAGCACCAGGC
This sequence comes from Zaprionus obscuricornis, assembly GCA_037044475.1. Classification (NCBI taxonomy): domain Eukaryota; kingdom Metazoa; phylum Arthropoda; class Insecta; order Diptera; family Drosophilidae; genus Zaprionus; species Zaprionus obscuricornis. The sequence continues at coordinate 8,017 of JBAMBR010003930.1, forward strand.
CCCAGCCTATGCTTCGCCTCCTTCTGCCTGCAAGGCTGCATCCCCCTATACGACTTTCGCACGCACGTTTGCCGCAATTCAATTTGTTGTTTGGACATAAGAGCCAAAGGGTCAGCAACCCTGTCTAAAGATCCACCCCAATATTATATATATCTGATATAGTCTTCTTCTCCATGTGTTCCTGCTCCTGCACACAAGATTTTGCTGTTGTTGTTGTTGTTGTTTTCGTTTGTGTGTTTTTCCCCCCTAATAAATATTTGATTGTGGTTTTTATGTTCTTGTTGTTGTTGTTGTGCATTGAACTTTAATTGCGCTCATAAAATGCCGAAAAATACCAAAAATACTGTCGTGTTTTTTTTTTTTTTCATACCCTTCTTCTTCATGAAAGTCTCCTGCGTGTTTCTCAATTTTTGGCTGTTATTTGTTTCCCTTTGTCTGCTTAAAATAAGTGCAGCTGCTCTTAATGACCATGTGCTGCACCAGGACCAGCAAAATAATGTTGTATATAATAAATGTGTGTAACGATTGAAGGGTAACTGACACAATGAGGGGAATGGGGAAGGGGGAGGACAGTAGGTGTAGAGTGAAAAGATTGTCATAGCAACAAGAACTGACAAGCTTGACAGCTCAATTTGAACTATGCTATGGTGGGGCCCCTGGATCCCGTCAAGCTGAAAACCAAAACTTCAATGAAAGAGAAAAAAAAAAATTTTAATTTAAATTTTATCTGTGGCATAACGAAGATTTTTTATACACTTGCAAAATTGTTCTACACTTAAATAATTGTTATACTATTATAAAAAAAATATATATAATGTCAACTTTACAACTGTTATACAAGCAAGACAAAGACAATTCTATAAAACTGTTATATTGTTATAGAATTAATAAAATTTCATTTGCAACTGTTATACTCGACAGACATTGACTATATTATAAAACTGTAATACTGTCAATCAATTGCTAAAATTTTCATTTGAAACTGTTATACAAACAACATATATTTATCATTACATCTAATTGTAATGTCGTACAGCTGAAAAAAATATTCATTTGTATTCAGTTATACGATGAAGACATTACTATAAAACTGTTAGATTGTTCTACAAATTTCTTATTAAACTGTTATACAATTAAGATATTAATAAAGATAGAAATTATAAAGTCATTTAAAACTGTTATACGTTTAAAGTAGCGTGCAGTTCATTGAAACTTGTATACTTTTATACGCTCTCAATATATAACAGATAATAGACTGTTATATAAATGTTGAGCCAAAATCTGTATAAAACCTTAAAATGTTGACAACTTGAAAGTCTATGAACAGTCAAGGATTCTACTAAAAAAAAAAAACTTTAAACGTCGTGCTAAGAAATAAAAAAATAAAATAAAAATCAAAAAAAAAAAAACAAAAACCTAAAACAATAACAATAAAAATAAAAATAAAAATATAAAAAAAAACAAGAGGTATAATTTAATAATACATAATTTTTATTGAATTATATAACACTGCGAGACTCATTATTCTATTTGGGAATGTCAAGGACACATTATCGGTTTCGTTAGCGGTTTCTGTTTTCTTCTTTTCTTTACCAACAGCTAAAAAAAATAATATATATATGTATATATATATTTTTTTTTTTAATGATCTTTACTGTTGTTGTTATTGCTGCTGCTGTTTTTTTTTTTTTAGTTATTATTATTATTCTTATGATTGTTTTCATTTATTGTTGTTTAACAAAAAAAAAAATAAAAAATAAAATGTTAAGTGTTTATTAGTTGGAGCTATTGGGGTCTGCACTGTGCGCTTATGGAGCAATTTGATTTTTAGTATTCATTTTTTTTTATTGTTATTGTTTTTGTTTTTTTGTGTTTTTGGTTTTGTATTCCGCTTGACGAAGCCACAAAATTCGACAAAATTCAGGCAGAGACATATCCGTCCGTCTGTTGGTCCGTCTACCTTTAACCTTTACACTGTACTCTGTCTGTGTTTAATGTTCTTTTTTTTATTTTTGGTTTTTGGTTTTTGTTGCTAAGTCAAGGTCGACTAAAGTTTAGAAACCGCAGTAATTCTAATACCAATTAAGATGTTAAGTTGATAGAGTAATGGCAGGGGAAGTTAAGCATTTCAATGTCGAAAAAACCAAGGTCAAAGGAAGTACAATTGACTCTAAGAGTATTCTATTTCCCATCCTTTCGCGCATTGATATTTCAGGTCGGAAGCACAGCCAATAGTTGAAGGAGTTGCGAAACTACAAAACTATATTTTGGAATGCATTTTTAAGACTTTATTTTAGCAGCCTTCAGTGCAAATGGTAAAAATATCTTATTTTCATTTTTGTAATATATTTAGATGAAAGGCAGGCACACTCCGTAGTTAAGAAGAACCAAGAGAAAACATTGAAATATGTTTGTCTGCATATTTTCCTTACATAGCCCTGCAAGGGAACATTTATGTTTTCCAGAATTTTATCGACGAATCAAAATCGAAAAGTATATTGATTCAGATTCTGAATAATTTGGTATATTCTAGTCTGGTAAATACAAGTTGACAACAGACGTAGAACAGATCATTCGATCTTACACTTTTTGTTGTGTATAAGAAAAAATATTTTGTATCTGAAATTTTTTTTAGCAACTGTTTAAGAACATCGGTATGTTAAAGATAATATTATATTTTTTTTTTTTAACTTGTATTTCTGTTGTTGTTGTTTTATTTTTATTATTATAAAGTGGAATTTTATCTTGGCTAAACAAAAAAAAAAGAGTCAAATGAGGCTAAGGGTGTCTCCCTAGACTAGCTGCAGTTGAAATTTTTAGCAACAAAATCGGTAAAAAGTTGGTTACAATTTTTATTCATTTTTTTTGTTGTCCAGGTGCTTCACCTCCACCAAGCAATACCTTAGTGATAAGATAAACGCGATTTGTTTTTACGTAGTATTTGCTAAGCCCCAGACAAAATGTACTCACCAACTTTTTTGTTACCTCACTCTCGCTTCCTCTCATTCTGTTGTTCTCTCTCTCTGTCACCTAGCAAAGTCGCACAATATACATTGCGCATTTGACACGTACAACGTTTGCTTTGTTCCATTCTGTTTCGTTTCATTTCATTTCGTTAGCGATATGACGCATATGTAAAAATTTATAAGAGCCCGAAATCGGTTTACATTTTACAAAAAAAAAAAAAAAGAAAAAAAAAACCTATTGCAAGGTGAAACCCCCGCACCACATACTCACCGTATGCCCCACTACTACTTTATATTCCCCCGTACAAATAGTTACTGTACATAGTGTAACATTTTCACAATGTAGAAGAAGTTTACAACATTTCAGGTTTATTATTATAATGTAAGAGGAAAAAAAAAGAGACAAAACTTAATAAATTAATACCGAAAAAATACAATGTGTCAAATATAACGATTAGACTTTAGCGAGTAGAAATTTAGGCTTAAAATAGTGTTAGGAAAATGTTACGAATAATATATAATCAGTATTATAGTATGAAGAGTTGAAGAGTTAAGTAAGCTCTGAATATATAACGAATAGAATTTGGCTAAGAAATTGTACCGAATAGTTTATAACGAGTAGAATATTTGGAATAAAATAGTGTTAGGAAAATGTTACGACTAAAATATATTGAGAAACAATGTTTAACTTGAAGAGTTCAGAATTTGGCTAAGAATAAAAGTAAGGAAAGAAAATGTAACGAACAATTTATAACGAGTAGACTGCAAGAAAAAGAGTTAGAATAGAAATAACAGATCAATAGAACATCTATAAAATATACGGAATATATTGTGGAAAATTTAATCGGAATTCTATCGTGGAATAGAATATAACGAGAACGTGTTTGAGTATAGAAAATGTAACGAATGGAATGAATTTTCAACGAGTGAAATGTAACGAGTAAAGCTTTAAAGTTACTTTTAATAATGTTAAAATATGTTATAATCTGTGTATTTATATAATACGTACAGCTGCTATGGTAAATGCTAAATGAAAAATGGCTTAGCTTAAGCTTATACAAAATGGCGCTGAGAACGGTTAAAATTCAAATTGTAAATTGTTTTGTCAGTCATAAGCAATGACAAAAACAGGATGAATAATAATAAAATGCAACAACAAGTCCCAAGCACACTCCCAAAAAAAAAAAAATTAAAAAAAAATTAAAAATAACAGGAAAAAAAGCAGAAAATCAAAAATGAAAAAAAAAAACACAAGCTAGCAAGAAACAAATGTTCCATTTGTGTGTGGAAATAACTGCAAGACGACAACAGCAACAACAACAACAACAATAAAAAATAGCAGCAACAACAACAACAATAACAGAAACAACAGTTACTCTCAGGTCAACATAGGTTAACGCCGCCTGGATAATGACAACGACAAAAGGCAGCAACAACTAATGCAACAGTCAACGATGTCACGTTTCTTTTTAGCTGTCTTTTTTTTTTTTTTTCTTTTCTTATACACTTTTTGCGAAAGGTATATGCATATCGACAAGCAGTTTGAAATGCTGAGAAAATAAAATATTCTTATATATTCTTGATCAGTTTAACGAACAAACGTCTGACATAAAGTTTTACAACTATCGTTAAAAAAATGAAAAAGTTTCAGTTTTCACATGGCAAAACTTTTCATTTCAACTGTCAAGCAGAGTATGAAAATCTTCGGCGAGATGAAGATAAATTTAATTTCTTCGTTTCTTTATTTTTTTTTTTTTTGGCAACAAGGTCTGGCTTGGCTTTAAGAGCGAGGGTATTGCTTCACCTCATCCCACCTCGCCCTGCCTTATGTTCATGTTTATGTTTATGATGAAAATTAACATAAATATACGAATATTATAACAAAACAAGTCAAAACAAGAATAAGCATGAAGCAGCAGCAGCTGAAAAAGAAGAGAAACAACACGACGATGCATGCAGCAGCAGTAATGTGTGTATGCTATGTATTATATATGTGTGTGTGTGTGTGTGTGTATATGTCCATATTGGAGACAGCCACACCTCCCACAAGCAAACAACAACAACAATCACAAACATTGCATCCTAAGTGCGCCATGCCTTCAAATTGACCAAAACGGTTCCGAGAGCCAAAAAAATGATCCCACAAACCAAAATGCAATTCACGTTCTTAACATTTGCTTTACTTTTTTATTGCCTGTTTTTTTTTTTTTTTTTTTGTCATCTTATTTATACACTTGCAAATTGTAAAAAGGAGGCGTGGCAATTCTTACTTTACAAGTAGATTGCATCGGACTAATATATGTATGTATAATATAGTATCTGCTGTCATTGCTTAGAAATTTTTGAAAAGTGTATGAAAAATTATGCGACAAACTGTAAATAAATTTATTTTTCTCTTGTTCTTGCTGCTTGCCAATTGTTTATGCAAATCATGTTAACAGTGTTTTTTTTTTTTTTTTGTTGATCATGTTATTACCAAATTCTAATTTCTAATAGTGTAACGGTACTCAATATCGCGTAATATTTGGTTTCAATTATAAGAAAAAAAAAAAATCTATAGTTTTTATTTTTTTTTTTTTTTTTTTTTTTGGTATATTACGCGAGAAATTGAACTTTGGCCGCGCCTACATTTCTAATCAGTTGACAATAATTATTATTATAATTGTTTGCTGCTGCTGCTGCTGTTGCTGTTATAACAGCAAAAATTTATTTTGATAAGAATGTCATCAAATTTAGCATTGCGTTGTACGCGACTTGTAATAACGTAACGCTGCGACGCGATGTTACGTCGCAGCAGCAAAAAAAAACAGAAAACAGAGAGAGAGAGAGAGAGAGAGAGAGAAAAAAAAACAGCAACTGTTGCGCGAGAGTTTTACAACGTAATTAGCAAATTAAGAAGCGAGTATAGAGCTTAATCAAGCGATTAATCGATCAATCAACTGACACTGACAATACTTTAAAGCTTTTTTTTTTTTTTTTTCATTATCGTTTATTTTTATTTTTATTTATTTTATTTTTGCTGTATTTAGTTTTTTTTTTTATTATGTTAAGCTTAATTAGCAAAAATTGTTGTTACTTTTACTGAAAGAAAACGACAAACAAAAAGAAGAGAGAGGGAGAGAGAGGGAGAGAGAGAGAGAGAGAGAGAGAGAGTGAGAGAGAGAGATAGAAAAGAAAATAAAAAACAGCTGCACTTTGCACTCGACATTAAATGACAACCAAAATTGGCAAAAGCACACGACAAAAAGGTGGCAAAATGGAACAATAGCAGCAACAGCAACAACAGCAGCAACAATGTAGTCACAGCAGCAACAGTTGCTGTGGTGACACATGCGTTATTGCTGCTGCTGTTGTTATTATAGTTAACATTTTGAGAAAATTATTTCCGTAGAATTAATTACTGTTATTGTAGAGTAAGAACAGCAGCAGCAACAACACTGAGAAAATAAAATTTAGCCGCCTGCAATGTCAAATCGCTTGGCGTTGCCATTAACAGCAACAGAAAACGTGTTGCACAAAGAAAGCGCATATACACAAAGAGACAGACAGACAGACAGACAGTCATATAGAAAGAGAGACAGAGACAGAACAAGAGAAAGAGATAGAGTAATGAGGGAAGGGGAAGCAGCAGAAAAGTTATCGAGCCAACGCGATGAACAACCTTGAGCAAGTCAAAAGTTACTTGCAAAAATTGACTATTTATACAAAATTATGAACGAATTCTTATACATTTTGTATTCAAACAGCAATGAATACAATTTTTATTTGAAATTTGATTTGTCAAATATATAAATTCAATATAAAGATCTATGTAAATTCTTAAGACACACATAAAATGCATTGTTTAATTTGTGATTTTTCAAGTAAAATGCTTTAAAAATTGAATATATATTCATAATACATAGACACACACACACACACACACACTCATATATTCATTGAATACGCTTAATAATCACATTACATTATTCTAATTAATCTTTGATATTAGTCAGAAGAGTTTTGGCAGATGTTTTTTTATTTAAATCTTTGTGTAATCATCACATATTATAAATCATTCAAATTTTATTCACCTTCAAATATAGTCTGCATATTCATACTAGATATTCAAATATTCAATAATCTTAAATTACTTTGGCTGGCGAAATATTTAAAGCCATGTGTATTAGTCACAAGTTACAGGGGGAAACCTGATCAAATTATCGCATGTATAATCATTTTCATTCATGCACAGAGCGAAAGAGATAGAGAGTGTGTGTTATATACTCATTGGACTAATTCAATTGCATTATTCACTTCTCGATTTATCGATTATATTACCTTGTAATTGTCGTCATGCCATTTCACTTTTTACTTAAATAATTACTTGGAAATATATATATATATATTCATCAACTATTTGATTATATATAGGATTTCGATAATGACAATAAAGTCATGAAAAAACACGCATTGCCTGCCATACATTTTAGACACTTCAACAAACTGTAGCAGGCAACAGGCTTCAGCTTATTTTCAAGCGATTATTCCTATACTATATAGTTTTATGATTTTGCTCAAATATGATATAATATAATCTATAAGTATAATCAAATATAATCTATAAGTCAGCCTCCTCCTTTAAATCTTAGACTTTGAATTTAACAAAAAATTTAATATGCGAACAATTGTTGCCATGATAATTGATATGATGATAATAATGTTTCGATTCCATTTGTTTCACTTTGTGCGTTACAAACTGTTGTCTAAAATTAATATATGCGCTTGTTAGAGTATACAAAAGGGAGACATAGAGTGAAAAGTGATAGAAAGAGACAGTGTGTGTGTGTGAGAGAGAGAGAGAGAGTGTGTGTGAGAATAAAAAAAAAAAAAAACGCTGCGCGTGCAATGAAGAATGTTATGATCTTTTTTTTTTTGTATATAAAAATTGCATTAAATTAATTAAGAACAGTTTTGCAAATGTATTAAATTGTTGCAGTTGTTGTTGTTGTTATTGTTGTTGTAATTGCTTAAATTGTTATTCAAGAAATGCGCCTTACGATTCGCAATGAAAATTGCACAGCAGCAACAGCAACAATAATAAGAACAAGAGCAACAATAACAACAACAATTAATTGCAGCACTGTATATAATTGTTGTTGTTGTTGTTGTTATTATTGTTATTGTTGTTTTCCTTTCTGTTATATCTAATTGTCTTAAGTGCATTTGCATATTGTATATCAGCGGACAGAGGTAGGTGAGCATGAGATTTGTGAGTTTCAGATTCAGATTGTGAGCGGGTAGAGAGCTTAAAATGGTAAAGAGAAGCAAATGCATTGCAAACGTTTGAGACATTGGTCAAGGCAACACAAACAGCAGCAGTAGCAGCAGCAGCAACAGCAGCAGCAGCCGCAAGATGTAATAATAATAACGAATATTTCTATACACTTTTTATTATAATTTTTTTTTTTTATTGTGTCTGAGAATCTAAACACATGACAAAAGTTGAAATGCAAAAAAAAAAGCAGAAACAGAAAAGACAAAAAGCAGAATAAAGAATATATTGAGCGAACTCATTTTGTGCTCATTGCCGCACGCACTTACGTTCCGCACTATAAACGCCACGGCATGTCAAGTATACTCGTATTCATATTTGTATTCATACTATTCATATTTGTATTCGTGTAATAATGGCCAACAGAAGAATGAGATGCAAAATAGAGATGAGCAGCAGCAGCAGCAGCAGCACTGTCAGTGGCAGTGGCAGTGGCAAGAGGGAATTTTAAGACATTTTAGTCGCCCTCATGGCCATAGCCAAAGATTGGAATGTAAAATCAAATCATTATCAAATGGCCGCAAAAAAAAAAAAAGAAAAAAAAGAAGAATTCCAACATCAAGTTTGAATTTAAAACCAAAGCCCAACCAAATTCTCATATACATTATGTACACGATGCTAAAATTCAAGATTCAAGATCCGAGAACTAAAAGCAACAAAAAAAAAAAAATGCAATAATAAAGTAGAAAAAAAAAAAAAAAAACCAGAACCCAGAACCAGAACCAGAACGGACGCTGTGAGGCCATAAGAAGAAACCAAAAGCCACAAAAGCAACGATCTACGATCAGCGATCTCTGCAAAGCGCAAAACCAACGAGGTCGCCACGAGGTTTGCTGTCAAGGTCGTTGGCAAAAGCAACGCGTGCGCCAGCGTGCGCTCGCTTTGCTTTTGTCTCTTGTGGATGCTACGCATAAGCATGGGTGCGGGCGCTCGCTTCTCTAGCTAAGCTGCTGCATTATGTGGCATGTGTTGCCACACAACTGCAACTGGTCAGTCTGTCAGTCAGCGAAAAAGAAAAAAAAAAAAAGACTTCACTCTAAAAATGCCAGAAGAAACAGCATTGCGTACGTGCGTGCATGTATCTGTTATATCTTTCAGCTATATATAAATATATATATATATATATATATATTTGTATCTTTAAGCTATATCTGTAGCTGTAGATCGTTCAACAAGAAATCTTTCCGTATTATTCTGCATATCTGTGTGTAAGCTGAAATTTTAATATTTTCAATTGCGCTTTGTTTGCATTTACATTGTATTTAAGAATCGCTTGACGAATTGGCTGCCAGCATATACCCCCAAAAATATATATATATATATATCTGTATCTGTATCTGTATAATATATATATTGCACATATCTTTAGTCTCGACATCACAACAAAAGCCGATCCATCTTCTTAAATCACTTGCGTCAATTTGCGTCACTTTATTCTTGTTTACGTTACGTTTTTCTTCTTCCTTTTTTTTTAATTTTTAACATTTTTTTATTTATTTTTTTTTTTTTTTTGCATAATTTACACGCTTCACAGAGATTTTACAATAGGTTCATGAACCTCTCTTGGGGATCGCTGGATCGTTGAATCTTTATACATATGTACTTTGTACATTGTTTTTGTTGTTGTTGTTATTATGTGTCTTACCTGCCTGCATCCAAGCGACATCTAACAACAAAAAACCTTTGACAGTCTTTCTCTCTCTATCTCTCTCGCTGGCTTTCTAGCTATTGCTATCTCTGTTGCTCTTTGCCATCAGTTCAATAACCTAAAGCAAGAGAGAGAGAGGGCACCCAGTGTGACATACTATATATGTAGTTAAACTTTGTCTGTCTCTCTCTCTCTGTGTGTGTGTGTGTGTGTGTGTGAGTTCAAGTTTAATGAGCTTGTGATGAGCTTGGGAACTCAATGAATTCCAGACTTGAGAACTGATCGATTAAAATGAAAATTTATTAATATGCTTCTTTTTTTTATTATTATTATTATTATTATTATTTTCTATGCCCCCTAGCATAGTTTTGAAATCAAAGCATATATATTCATGATCAGCTTTAATAGCATTCTTTCTCTGTATCTGTGCAGAGATAAAATAAATGAATCTTAGACTAGAGATATTTCTTATTATTATTTTTGTAGCTCGAAAAGGAATGCATCGGACCACCATTGAATCTCTGTATGTTGGTTCCTGTATTTTGTATACAGATACAAATTTTTTCAACTTTTGGATTTTGAATGTTTTTGCGCTTTTTTTCTGCTTTCATGTAATTGTAATTAAAATTAAATAATGATAATTAGAAATGATTGGTTTCTACAATAGGTAAAAACTTTTCATATTATTATTAGTATTATTTTTTGTGGTAATGTTTTTTTTTTTAATGTAATGACCTTCAATTCCCTTTTCATTCGCACTTAACGCTAATTAATTGACCAGTAATAATAATAATAATAATAACAACAACAACAGTAGCAACAGTAATGAAAATAAGTAGAAGAATAATAGGCATGAAAGCTAATTGATTTTTAATTATTGAAATTTATTGATTTTTAATTTGTTGCCTTGAATCTTACGCCTCGCATCGCCTTTAACTGAACCTTTAACCAACCATCGACTGTCAAGTGAAAAATTGCAAATTCTTTGTATTCTTTTTTTTTTTGTTTTATTTTAATTAGCTTTTCATTTGCGCATAATTAAATTGTATTTACGAAAAGGATTTTTTATGTATAGCGAATAGGTTAAGAATAAGCAGCTCGCTCAATGACAAGAATAAGTTATAAAGATCTTTGCAGAGATCCATGACTTACGGCTTCATTGTACTAGAAACTTATTTTTAGCTTAAAAACAAAAAAAAAATAAAATAAAAAAATAAAAACGTGAAAGCATAAATTGTGTTTTAGTAAGCCGAAGATTTTATACTCTAATACTATATTTTTAAGTGATCGTTCCTATGAGAAATAAATGTTACGATTTTGATTAAAATTGATCCAAATTTGTTAGTTATTAGTAACACCTATAGTGTTCTAACACCTATAAGTTCTATAAATACTAGTTAGCATTGCCTAAAAATAACAAACATTTTTATCAAGCAAAAGGCTTACTCCTGTGACAGGATAATGGTCGTCCTATGCAACTTTGGGCCATAGGAAGTACAAAAAGTAGGCTGCTAAGGCTGATCAAAAATATCTATATATACACTTTATGCGGCCTAGACTGTCACACCTCCTTCTTGGAGTTACGTTCTTCTGGACAAAATGAATATGTAGTCTTGGAAGAGTATTTAAAAAAAAAACAAAGCACATACTGAATGTCAACAGAAATACATTCAACCACATGGAGCGCTTTTATGCGTATTTATAGCATATATTTTTGTATATATTCCAAACAAAGTCAGAGTGAAAGAGACAGGGCTAAAGAAAGAGAGCGAGTGAGAGAGAGAGAGAGAGAGATTTAGTCACTAGGTGGGTGCTAAGGGGGCGTGTCTGGCGGGGGCGGCAGCGTTTTGTTGTGCTTCGTGTTTGTTTAACGACTTGAAATTTTTTTTTTTTATTTTTTGCATAAATAAAAACTTGATTATTTGTTGAAACAAATGTCCATATAAGTCGAAGTTCTTCTGACTTTTTTTTTTTTGTATTTTGCTGCGCACTCTCTGTTTTCTCTCTCTCTCACTCACTCACTCATTCGCTGTCTCACTCATTCAATTTTTACTTAGCTTAATTTAATGTTCTTTGTGACCATTTGAAGCATTTGAAGCATTTGAAGACTAGATCTACAACAAAACTCTTAATGGGGCAAAATTTTGGATCGAATTTCACATGAAATCAGTTTTTGTCATTTTGTTGTTTTTATTTTTTTTTTTTTTGTATTTTTATTTCCAATATTATTTGATATTTTTGTGCGTTTTAGAGAAATGAAATAGTATAGTTCAACAAACTTTGTGTGTAGCATTAATAATCTTGACATTGAACTTCTAATTGTGTGTAAACAAGCAGTAAGAAATGTTAATGTTAATATCATATGTATCGACTTTAATAATACCCTGCACAATGATACAAATGTCTATTACATCATTTGAAAATCTATTTTTCTATATGTTACGGCAATGTACATATATGAAAATGTTATTGCACACACTATTGAACATTGAACTGGTCGCATCATAAGTCAAGCGCTTCAACCTTCTGTTGGCCTAACGTCCCTCTTTACCGTTTAACTATAGAAAAGAACAACAGAGAAAAAAAAACAGTTAAGTTCTTTAAGCCTTAACTCATATTCTTCTCTTATTGTTGTTACTATTTTTTGCAACGCGAGCTTTGAGACGCAAAAAATAATAATATTTTAAGCTGTGTGGAAGGCAAAGAATAGGCTTAGAAATAAGGGAATAGCAGATATGAGATGGGGAACGTGTGTACTAGAGGAACGACTTGAATGACTTGACAAGTCATTGATTGACAGGCCAACAAAATCAATCAAGAGAGGCAACAGACCACGGACCAAAGGCCAGTTTTGTATTTCTACTATATGCTTGGAAAGGTTATACATTTATATGTATATTGCTAAAGATCTTGTTTCTATATATATATACATATATATATTCTATATGCATAAATCTAAAACTTATTTGCCAGTTTTATAATTATTCGTATAAAAACTTGCTATAAATACTTCTGATTGCCCTTAGCTATAGGTCGAAACTAATCTGATCAGACCACTATATCATATATTTGACAGAGAAAGTTTAAACATATTTTTATTTATGCTTGCAAAGTGTATAAAATCTTCGGCGTGTCAATGTAAAAAATTTGTTTTTTTTTTTTTTTGGCTTTAAAAATATTTAAGATTAAAGAAAATTACAAAACTGAACGATGGATCGATTGATCGATCGATCAAGTTTGAATATCATCGATGAATAGAATTGATTGTCTGCTGAAACGTTTCATGCAACTATTAGTATGATAATTGTGATAAAAAGAATGATGATCATTTATCAAAGGTATGTATGAAAAAAAAAAGAAATGTGTAGAGTAGCGAATGTTAAGGTGAAGGTGAATGAAGCAGCAAGAAAAAGAAAGATTGAAAGAGACAGAGACAGAGACAGAGAGAGAGAGAGAAACAGAGAGAAGTAATTATTATTATTATTATTATAAAGAGTTTCAAAATATTATTAGATTCTCATAGATCATAACTTGAAAATTAAAGTTACTCATATTACAGGGTATTTTATTATCGTTGTTGTTGCTGTAGTTAAACTTCAACTGGTGGCATAACTCAAGTCTAAGTCTCAAAAAATAACTTTACCGTTTAATGGCTATTTTTTTTTATTTTTTTTTTTATTTTTATTTTTTTTTTGTTTATTTACTTTGTCAATTTGTCAGTTTTTATTTCAAGTTCCTCTGCTTCTACTACTACTACAACTTCCATCTTGTATTTTTTTCTTGTTTTAATGTTTATTTTGTTTTGTTTCTTTGTTTTTTTTTTATTATTGTTACTTTTTTTTTTTTTTGTTGTATTTTTTAAGAATTTTCCTGTTCACTAACTAACTGGGTTTCGGTTATTAATACAACAATAATAATTGTTGTTGTTGTTGTTGTTGTTGCTGCTTATAGAAAGTGCTCACAAATTGTCTTACACGCATACACTTGAAAAATAACTGTGCCTATATATATATGTACATATGTGTGTGGTGTGTGTGTGTGTGTGTGTGTGTGTCTGTGTCTGTGTATGCTATAAAGTGCAAAGTGCTTTAAAGTGCTTTGACTTCCCACAGTCTTTTATTTTTATTTTTGTTGTTCTTTTTATATTATTTCCTCCTCTCTTTCTATCTCTATCTTTCACATTCTCTTCTTTCAGTCTCTCTCCTATTCTTTCATAGCTATTACTTTAGCTTTGTGTATGTTTAGTTTTGCTTCTTCCAGCTGACTTTTCAACTGTAACTGACATTTTCAGAGACTTGTTGCTGTTGCTGTTGCTGTTGTTGTTGTTGTTGTTGCTTACTTTTGTTGTTGTTATTGTATTCTCTCTCTTCTGTCGCTTCTTTAGAACTTGCACATCATCGTTTTACTCTTTGTATACTACACTTTGCGTAGAGTATATTGCTTATTTGACCATAAATTGGCAAGACGCAGATCATAGAGCTGCCATACATAGAAACGATCAGTAAAAAAAAATTCAATTCTTGCATGGAAAAATCTTGCAAGGGTATAAAAATGTTCGGCATGCTTTAAAGTTAACTTTGCTTTCATGGTTTATTTATTTAATTTTTTTTTTGTATTTTTTTTTTTTATGTATTTTGCCGCATTTTTTTTTTTTTTTGTTATTTTTAATGTTTGAGCGACGTTGAAAAAGCAGTTTGTCCATCAATCCGTTAGTCAGTCAGTCGAGTCAAGTCTGTCAAGCATTTGATGATGAGATGCGATGCAATGGGATTGGATGGGATGGGATGCCTTGGATCCCTTGGACCCCTTGGACCCTTGGCTTAAATTATAGTTTAAATAATTATCATGAAATAAGCGATACTTAACAATGCTTTAATCTATAGTCTCTGTAGACTGTTCGACTGACAGATAGATGGATAGACAAGCATATAGACACATACACACACACACACATACAGACGTACATATGTGCGTATAATTATTGATTACGTCTATGTCTATGTCTATGTCTGTCTAGCTTATCAATAAAACTTTGTCTTAGACTGAACTAACATATATGAATTGTTGAAGAGAATCAATGAGACTTAAGCTTAGAAGTTTCTTATTTTGTTTTCATGTCTTTGCTCTCTCTCTCTCATTCTCAAAGTGATCTGTGAACTGACGATCAATCGCTTTTGCTTAGCGGCTCCTACATGAGAAATATGTATAACAAGAAAAAAAAAAAACAATTAAATCAAGAAAAAATTGAATGGGAAACTTGAAATACAACGAATATTTAATGTTCTCACATATTAAATCTTGACTTTAAATGCTAATCGTAACTGTAGAACTAACGTAACTGTCTAGAAAATATTTGCTAATATTGCAATATGTAAAACCTAGACAAGAAAATCGAATAACTCTTTGCCAGAAAGTGTATGAAATAAAACGAGAAGTAGAACAAAACATGTTAAGCATACAACATTTTGCTTGGCGAAAAATTAAAGAAACACAGAGACAAACATATAGTGTGTGTGTGTGTGTGTGTAAGAGAGATAGAGATAGATAGAGAGAGAGAGAGAGAGCTAGAGACTAAAGCGTTGAGAACGTTATTAAAAGCGAACTATGAACGAGTTTCAAAAGGCGAACATAAAAGGCAAATATGTGCGCAAAGAGTCAAAGAAATACAGCAAAGCAAGCTGACGATACATATACCCAGTTATACCACATACAAATACAGATACTATAGATACACAGATACTACAGATACATGAATACATAGCTGGTCGGTCTAACGAAAACTTCTGTTAATGTCTCATAGACACACATTTTGTTAGTCATGAAACTGTTTTCAAAGTCCAAGAAAAATAAAAAAAAAAACAAATTTTCTTGGAAAAAAAATAAAAGTGTAGAAGAAGAAGGAGATCAAAAGTAAATGAATAAAAAAAAAAAAATTAATAATAAATTGTTTGCAAAGTCAGCAAATAGTTGTCAAATGTCTTTTCTCTTTCGCTCTCAATCTCGATCTCTATGTCTTTTATCTGTATTTCTCTTTCTTGTTTAATGTGACACTGTGCGTACTTGAGCAGCAGCAAAAGAAACACACAACAAACATATGAAAGACAAAGATCATTTCTTAATCATATAGAATATAACTTGGAAGTAGAGTTTGTATATAGAGTTTATAGAGTATATTTCAAATTCAAGTCTGTCTTTAAATTTCTACAAAAATTTATTGAAGATACATTGTTTGCCGGCTATAAAATGTTATTGCAAAAGAGTTTTGCTAGAGGGAATTTAACCCACTGTCTCTCTCCTTCTATCTCTGGCTCGCTCTCTCTTTCTCTTTTGCACCCAATTCGTTTTCTTTATTCCGTGTGTTCTGCGGCCCGCAAGGTCAGCTATAGTTAAAATTGTTGAATTGTTGCTTTTGTATCCGGCTCTTAGCTTGCGGCGGCAGCAGCGAGACAAAATAAATAAAGAAGAAGCAGAAGAAAAAAAAAAAAACAAAATGAAAATGAAAAAAAAAGAAGCAAAACAACAAAAATTACAACTGTCACATTAACTTTGATGAGCTGCGGGATCCCAGAGATACGAGATCTCCGAGTAACCGAAAGTAGTCGCTGGAAATTCGAGATGCGACCGCTCGCTCGCTCTTTCGACTGGCGAAAATCGAAAGAAGATGCAGAAGAAGAAAGTTAACTTTCACCGGCAAAACAGAGACATGCCGACGGCAAAAAAAGTAAAAAAATATATATATATACATATATATGTATATATATTATATATATCTATAAAGTGAAGAGATGAAGAAACTAAAAGCAAGGAAATAAACACACAACTGTCAAATTGCGCATTAGAAGAGTCATGGGAGCTAATGGGAGTTGCAATCGGTATCGATATCGATATTCATTCAGTCTGCGGCACATACACACATGTATAACTCAAAATGAATGCAAATTGCGAATAATTATAATTCAAAATAAAATAAAATAACAAAAAAAAAAGAAAAGAAAAACCAATAGTCTTCGAAAATTTTAATATGTTTGAAACTTCAAACCGTCACTGGATCCCCGATGCCAGTAAAATTTTTTTTTTTTTTGGCAAATTTGCGAATTTCAGAAATGCAGAAATTACACAAACAATTCCTTTGCCTAAGCAATGAAAAGATAAGAGTGAGAGAGAGAGAGGGAGAAGGAGATAGAAAGCAAAGTTCCTAATTCACACAGTAGCAGAGAGAGCAACAAAGTAAATAGCATTCATGATGCTCTCTCACACTAGAACAAAAAGCAACAACAAGAACACAAGAACACAAAGGAAAAGCTACAGCTGCTGCTCTTGCAGCTGCTGTTGCTGCTGCTGCTGCTACTGGTCTTGTTGTTCTTGTCTTTCTTTCGCAAATCTAAACAAATTGCATGCATACACTCAAACATAATACAGACGCACGCATACAGAGTGTGAGTGAGAGAGAGAGATAGCGGGGCATTATTCGCACATACATACAAACATATTTACATACATACGCGTATGCAAACCACTGAGTGACCTTAGCACTCTCTCAGTCTCAGCACAACAACATTAAGTCGCGGCTCGCGATCAAATACGTTAACCGAGAGAGCAAGCGAGAGCGCGTGCGAATAGAGTAAAAACAAAAAAAAAAAAAAAAGAGAGAAGAGCGATGGCAACAGCTGAGCGGAGTTTTGCACAATGGCTGCTTGTGTTAACAAATTTGTTCATGAGTTTCATGAGTTATACACTTGCCTGAGAGTCTATGCATTTTGACAAGAAGTTTTGCAAGCGCATAGAAGCGCAAGTATGCTTTGACTCTTGGAGTTCTATATATATATATATATATTCTTGATCAAAACATTCCATATTATGTATGTAAAACTTTTTGTTTAATCAAGAGCTTGACATTTTTTTATTTTTGCCAAATCAAAGATAACTTAATTTTTTTTTATCTAAAATTATTTTTAGCTTATTATTATTATTTTTTTTTTTTAATTTGCGTGAACACAGCCAAAAACCGCTATTTTTTCGTTTGTCGTATAGAATGTGGCATCACTGACTGCCGCTGTTGCTACTATGTTTGTGTTTCGTGGCGATTACTCACATAACATAACGTCTTCTTCGTTAACGTATGCTTGGGCTTCTTCTTCTTCTTGATTTTTTGGTAAACAAAAGACCGTTAATTGACATAGAATTTTAAGTTGTTGCGTACTATGTTGCTGCTGTTGTTGTCATTGTTATTATTATTGTTGCATATGCGCCACACGATCAACATGTCTTTTGCGTGGTTCGTTTTACCTCTCATCAAAAGTTTGTCGTGTGTTCTTGTTCTTTTTTTTTTTTTTGTTTTGTTTTTTTTACTAGCTTCAGAATAATTACCATAATGTTGTTGTGCTGCTAATCGGTCAAATATACATAGACATATATATATATATATATATATATATATATATATCTGTATCTTTAAAGTTCATAATACGAACCTGCATAATTTCTTCTACTTTTCGTTTTTTTTTTTTTCATTTTTGTTTTTGTTTTCTTTTGCTTTTAGCTTTAAAAGAAAAGCACGGCCTCTGCCCCTGTCTATGCCCATGTTCATGCCCATGCCCATGCCCCTGTCCCTGCCCATGACTCCGCCTTTGAGGCAAAAGTTCATCACACCATTACCTCGTCTACCGCTGTGCGTTACTGTCATTCGGTTCAATAGCCTCTTGAGCTGCCAAGAAAAAAGGGCAAGCAGGGCGTGGAGAGAGGAAGTAACCTACATATTAAATGTCATTGTTATTGTTGTTGTTAGTAGTTGTTGTAGTAGGTAACCTGTAGAAGACGACGAATACGAATTCTACAGATTATATAAAGGTGAATCAACTAAAAAATTTTTGAGGGAGTCACAGTGGCTTCAACAGGTAAAAGACGCTGATAAAATGTTGTTATGATCGAATTATGAGAAAATTCTCAGAGCTCAATGTATGCTATATGCTATATATATGCTATAATTATCATAATGCATTTATGCAGATTTACTATTTGCTTGTCATCGAAGTAAACAATATCCGGCCTATACTATATATATATATATTACATACGAACTGATGATACGATCCGTTAATTATGACTAATTAGGCGTCAAAAGCGAAATCAAATAAAGCTTCTTAGCATTTTTATTTTTCTTGTTTTCTCATACTCTTCTCAGAGTATATGCATTATGAGCAGCAGTATGTAAAATGCAGTAAACTCTATAATATATATTCATGAACAGTTGAGTCAATAATTAATGTAACTGTATAATTCTATAGCTAAGCTGTATAACACACGGAAGAAGTTGGAGCTGATATAGGAATTATCCGGTGGATACTTGCCAAATATAGTTTTAGTAATGAAAAACAAATTTCTGTTAAATTTAATGTAATTCGAGCTACTAAAATATATAGTAATATAGCAAGAGTATAAAATCTTTAGCTTATTAAAGATACATTTTTTGTTTTTCTTGTTCATTTTGTTATTATTTTTTATTTCTCTTAAGTCTTGCGATTATAAGCGCTACATATGTATATAAACAATCGACACTTGCAGGGCGACAATGTTAAAGAAATAACAACGATCAGTGCAAAGAAAGAGGATCGGTGAAGAGGGGGGACAGGGGAAGGCAGGGCAAAAGATGCGAATGAATCAACAACGAGTTGTGTTGTGTGTTGACCTTTCGCTAAAATAGCAATTTATTTAATCCCGCAAAAAAAAAACACACACACACACATGTATATAAAAAAACAACAACAATGCACGGAAAGGGGGGTAAGGGTAAAAGTTAAGAGAAGTGTAGAGGAAGGGGAATAACTATTTGATTGTAAAACAAATTGAATTTGTTACTTGTGGAATTAAAAAAAAAAAAAATAAATAATAAAAAAAATAAAAAAAAATAAATTGTTTGTTTATCGAACGAGGAAACTGTATGACAATTTCATATCATAATAAATAATAAATAATAATAATAATAATAATAATAATAATAAATAAAAAAAAAAACGAGAAATAAAACACAAGAGAGTGCAAAATTGTCTTCGACATGCTGATGATGTGATACTCTTGCTGTATTTCTGGGATCTATCACAGCTTCTTCTGTGCGTTACAAATTCTTAATGAAAATAATCGAACCTCAACAAGAGTATCAAAAATAGTTATAATAATAATAATAATAAAAAAAAAAACTATTTAAAGCAAATGCAATAAAATATCAAATAATAAACAAATGCTTAATATATTAATCAGTTTATATATTATATATATATATATATTTATATATTTAAATCAATTTATTTTTGTTGTTTTTTTTTTATTTTTACATAATAAAAATCTCGTAATATTTATTATTATTGTTATTTATATTACTATATATAAATATATTTTTATATTTTTTTTCATTTGATTATGCAAATGAATTTGAGAGATTTACTTGCTATATAGAACATTAGTATTATTACAGTATATATAATATATATACATTTTGTATTTATTACTGTGTTTGTAGCTAATAAAAATATAATATGTGTGTCGTATAATGAATTCCGGAATTTAGACAGCGTGGGCGTGGCATACATTATATCAAGACTGTTTTTTTTTTTTTTTTTTTCTTTTTCGTTGCCGCCATGCATATAATAATCGATGCTTGATATCAATTAATTATCTTCTGTCAATTAATGCGAATCTTGTAAATGTAAAATGTAGCTCAATAATGTTTTTTTTTTTCATTTTATTGCAAAATTATGAGCACTATTATTAATTATATTTGTGATTATTATAATGAGTCAACCCCCCCCCCCCCCACACACACACACATTGCCTGAAGAGTCGACAGATCGACAATCGATCGCTGGGAGCGATTGCATAATTATTCGTAATCAAAACTTGTGAAAGGTACAAAAACAAAAATCGTAAAGAAATAAAAAAAAAAAAAAAAAAAGGCACAGGCAGGCGCCACGGGAAGCTGGAACCGAAATTGAAACTGGAACTGGAACTGGCAGTGAAGTTTAAGCACAAGCTGGAACTTAAATTAAAGCTGTAGCTATAGCTGATACTATTGGGACTGTGTAGTCGATTTTACAGTTCAACAAACTGCACGGAATTCCGCTCTATTGACCCAAAAATACAACATAAACTAAACTAAACAATAACAGCAACAACAACAACAGCAAATTGTCTGTAAAGCACAGCAAAAAAAAAAAAATAAAAAATAAAATAAAAAATAGAAAAAAAAAAAAAAACTCAAGCCAGCATGCAAAATCATTAAGCAAACAATGAATAAAAAAAAAAACACAAAAAGCGCCAATCACTCAAAAGGGAGACCCACAAAACGTTGCTGGCCAGAGTCAGAGCCAGACCAGACCGGGCCAGGCCAGGCCAGGCCAAGGCCAAAAACAGCAGGAAGAAAAGCTAACGCAATCACAATCGCAATCACACATAAGAGATACAAGAGAAATAACAAAGCAACATGCAAAAGAAGCCGAAAATACTTATTGCCATGATATATGTATATATGTATGTATGTACAGGCAGACAGACAGAGAGACAGACAAGAGACTATATAATATAGCAACAGCAACAGATACAAATGCTGACTTACAGACAGGCCAAGGTGAGAGATCCATAGCGCACAATCCATTTTTTTTTGCATGCCCCAAAAAAATAAGAAAAAAAAACTCGGATACAAACTGTATGTGTGGTGAGGTATGCGAATTGCGAAGTCTACAAAAACAATCAAGAGAAGCGATTCAAATGAAATTATATATATATGTATATATATACATAGATATGTCATTAAGTGCATAGGAGAAAGAGAGAGAGAGAGAGAGAGAGAGAGAGAGAAAGAGATATGCAAATATAATAATAGCTAAATATCATTTGTAATGTTGTTAACACTTCATTAGTTGTTCACATCAAAACCTTTTAAGAAGATGATGGCCAACAAAAGAATTTTTATAGATAATATGTATGAACATTAATGCTTAAGAATTTTCTATGCTTAATAAATACAAAGAGAGAGAGAGAGAGATAGAGAATAGAAGCAACAGTCGCAGAAGTAAAAAAAAAAATTGTGAAAAAGATTTTATAATATTTGTAATTAAAAAGATAAAAAAGAAGCGTGTAAAACAAAAAGTAATAAAAATCATTTGAAGAATACAGTGGCGTACGATGCAGGGGGCTAAAAATAAAAATTTAATAAAAATAAAAATGTCGCCTGAGGAAGTTCTAATAGCCAAATTATGCACTGCTCCTTCTAGTCTAACATATCACTTTGAAAGTAGTCCGAAAGTTTCCCGGAGAATGTTTTCTAACTATTATAGAACAAAATATCTAGGAATTTCTATTGAAAATTTCCTTTAGGCAACTGCCTCCTGTGCTTATTCCATACTCTGCCACTGGTTAATCTGGCATATTACTATAGTAACTATCTTTAAAACATATTTTAACATATTTAAATAATATTGCAATAATCGTAATATGTTTTGTTCCCATCGTCTACCTTGGCTTGTACTTGGCTTCTAATTCATAGACAAATCATTATCTTGTTGGATCACTATGTAAATTTGTTTGTTTTTTTTTTTTTTTTGTATTATTCTTTGTGTTGTTCTATAAATTGTATTGCTATAAAATTTATGAACTCCATTAAGATCAGTAAGAAACTTGCATAAATGTGTTTTTATTTTTATTTTTTATTCATTGTAATTTGAACACATTTCAATGCAATAATTTAATTTATTAGCAATTGTCTTAAAATATTCATACTATACATCTTAATGTAAATATATAAATATATATCTAATAATATTTATAACTTTTAGCTGTTGCTCTTTTAACGTTTTTCAATGTTATTCTTTTGCTTTTTTTTAAGAGTTCAAATATTATAATCAAATAAATATTTAAGCCAATAATCACGATGATCTGCAGCTCTTTACTCTGTTACGTTAATCACACGATTCTCAGTGTGACAAAAAACCAAAAAAAAAAAAATAAAGTTGCAGAATGTGTCAAGTTTCATGTTGTGTATCGTTAAACATACACATATATATATATATATATATATATTGTGGACTACCTTGAACGACCTTGGCGACATTATGGCGCCCCGTTTAATGACAAATCTGGCGGCATCAGTTGCTGCTTTAGTCAATTTTGGTCAAAATGCATTTAATGAAGAGCGTGAACGCGCGCTTCGATTTTTCGTTTTTTTTTTTTTTTCAATGTCCGTTTTCGGTTGCTTATACATATACCCGGCCAGCAAATAGTTGGAAGTGTATATGCCTTGTATATACAGAAAAATAATTCTTTTATGTTTATATATTTATATTTATATATATATTTTTATTTATATATATATATTTTTATTTATATATTTATATTTTTATTTTATATAAAAATTTCGAGTTGAGGTAACAAAATTTTTGTTGACATTAATTTAGAATTGTTAAGATTTTTTAGCTATTACAACTCTTTAGCTTTAGGCTATATACCAGATATTTTGTTAGTCGGTCTTGTCGCTGCTTCAATGCGATTTACTTTGATTTTGTTGTACGCCTTATCTGTGCACCTGTCTCTTGTTGTTGTTGTTGTTATAAATGCTTAAATGCTTTATTTGATTTCGATTTCATTGTGCAGTTATAAGCTTCGTGTGGGCCGCAGTCACAATCGCTGCCACTGTCGCTGTCGCTGCTTTAGTCAAGAGTATTAAATTGAAGATGAAGTTGAAACTGAAGCTGTAGCTGTAGCTGTAGCTGACGCCGGCTGATGGTGTCATCACTGACACCGCCACAGACACTGGCGCCCACATGCTACTAACCTCAGACCACATCCCCCCCTCCCCCCGCAACTCTACTCAAAGCTCTTTTAACTGGTCACAACATGCGTCTGCTGCCCATTGAATATATAAAAATCTTTTTCTCTATCTCTCTTTGAGTTTCTTGCTGTTTCTCTCTTTGACATAAAATCTTTACATCATGCACTCAATTTTATTTTATTTTTCTTTTCTTGTCGTCTGTTGTCTGAAACCTACACGCGTCCTTGTCGTAACTAAAAAATTCATCTAATCAGATATATATACATACATATATATATATATATATAATAATAATAATTATACTACTGATAATAATAATAATAATAATAATGCAATAACAAAATCAATTTCAATTACAACTTTCGTTTAGGCCGTAAATACAATTGACAATCAAATTTTGTAGGCGTACAATTTTTTTTCTTCACAATTGTCGCATAGATCATATTGACATGATTATTCATGTTCATTGACTGTCAAAGTTATAACCTGAAATTTGTCATAAAACAAGATTTCTCGTCATAGTTGTCGTCGTCATCGTCGTCGTCGTCGTCGTATAGTTTATTTTATACAAATATATTTAAAACTAGGTTAATTCTATACTCAAAGGTTTCCCATGCTGTTCAATCAGAATTTATTTATTTATTTTTTTTTTTTTGTCTTTTTATTCTTTTATGTAATTAAAGGTGTCTGTTAACGGTTTGCTGCTACTGCTGCTTCTTCTCTTTTTTTTTTTTTTTTGCAAACCAGAATGGAATTGGAATTGGAATTGTGTTAATCAGTTGCCATTATATTAAATTTATATTCATCAACATATGATATTATTATATTACCTTCAGCTTGACGCTTCAAGCTCAACTTTCGCTGACAAAAAGCTAAAGAAAACGAAGCAAAAAAAAAAAAAAAACAGCAACAACAACAATAAAAAAAAAATAACAATAATAACAACGTCAATAAAAGCAAAATTTATGCCAAACAAACGATTTGAAAACCGTTACAATTTTCTATGCGCAACATTTGATTTAACAAAAAAAAAAAAAAAAAAAAATTGGAAAACAAAAATAAAAATTGTAAAAGATTCGAAACACGCGCAAAATGTTTGCCAATTGCATTTTATATGTGACAGTTTGAAATTGTAAACGAAATTCGTGCAATTTATTATTGATCCTACTAGTGGGGTGTACCGGGGGAGGGGGGCGACGGCATACTATGGCGACAATACAAAGTGGCGCCATTTGATGGCCTTGAACTTCGAATTTGTACAAGTCTCGTCTTGCATTTGGAATTTCATTACGTTGCGAGATTTTTTGTATTTTTGTAGGGTTTTTTTTTTTATTTATTCCTTGAATGTAGTCCAAAAATTTGTAATGCTGCTATGCGTTGCCAGACCGCATATAATATACATACATATTTATATTTATATTTCTGAATTCAAGTTGAAAAATAAGTTAAAAATAAAACGATTTTAATTCAAAATTGTTACAGAAAAAATTTGTCTTACAATAAGTCGCGAGTAACAGATAGAGAAAAGAGAGAGAAAGAGAGGGGGGCGGGAGGAGTGAATAGTCGTTGACTAAATTGCAACTGTTTATGGTAAGAGCAACAATAACTTTTAGCAACAACAATTTTCAATCGATTCGGCAATGATATCAAAAAAATTTTGAGGCAAACAACAGCAAAACAAACAAAAAAACCAAAAATAGTAACAAATATCAAAAATCTACTGATTGTTCAAGAGCCGCGCTTTAAAGCGATGCGAACGAACCTTTGGATTTACATGTGGGAAAGAATAGTTCCTAATTATGTGACATATTTTTGTACCGTTTGTTGGTTGACAAAAAATGAAAAAGATTCTAACGTTTTATCAAACAAGCTTATGAAGCTATCAAATTTTTATTATTGTTTTTTTTTTTTTTTTGTGTATAGCAAGTTACTAAATTATTAAATCAGCATGAAGGTTCAAAGTAAATAAATCAAAAAATTATTAAAATTATCAAGTTAATAAATCAAATATTGGGCCTCCGAAGTTATCAAATTTTGCCATAGTTTGAGCTGTTAAGTTAAAGAATAAATTTATACGCTTGCCAAGTGTATATTCTCTTTGCTTAGAAGCATATGATGACGCATAGAAGTGCCAGGCGCTAAAGGGGATATATATATTCATGATCAGCTTAATCTTAATTGACGTCGATTTTTTCCAGGCTTTCATTTTTAGCATAGATGTTGCGCATAGCCCCAAGCTATATATATATATATATATATATATAAGTTGTAACAAATTAAATCCTGCAAATCTCTACCATAGGACCGATCTCTCCAAAATTAAGTAATTCTATGAAAAACCATAGAGTGAATATTGATAAGTTTTGTGACAATTCGCATAAAAGCGATTGTTGAGCTTGAACTTGAAGTGCATAAAATCGTCGGTGTGCTAAAAATAAATGCTATTATTATTATTATTTTTCATTTGTTATTCTATATACACTACTTGACACTTAAATAAATACAGAAAAAATTCCCATGTCAATTCTTAATATGGATACATGCTTGAGGATACATGCTTGAGAAATCTTCCAATATGTCGCGACGACAAATGTTAAACCATTGCCGCACCATAAGGTATTGAACCAACAGCTGGCCAACACCTATGGCAATATTGTTAACGTGTTTTATTTTTTTTTTTTGTATAGTTTGAATTAGCATAATTTACATGCAAATGCTAAATAGAATGAGATGGCGACAAAAGACTGACGAGAGATCATTGAGATTATTATAGAGGAGAAGACATACATACATAGATGCATATAGACATATAATGTCTGTCTGTTAAGCTAAGCTATAAGAGTGTCTGTGGCAAGCAGCAGAAGGGGGGCGGGGCGGTGCATGGAAGAAGTTGTCTGTCATTGTGAAATATGTCGAGTGTTTTTGAAGTTTGATTTGACAGCTGAGACAGATCAGACAGACAGACAGATAGACGATTGCGATGAAACTCAGGCGTGTTCCCAGTGTCAAATTAGCCGCCATTATTATTATTATTATTATTATATGTATGATGATGATGATGAAAGGGAAAATGACTGAGGTAGAATTGATAGAATTATTTTTTTTTTTTACAAAAATTGCATTGGAAATTCACACATTGAATTTCAAGAAGAAGAAGAGGAAGGAGATGTTATAGTAGAAGGAGAAAACGTGGGGGTAATAACAATAATAATAATAATTGTTTGATGATAAATCATAAATAATAAATACTTTTTCATTACAACTACAACGTATTTAATTGTCATCTAACTAAATGCAACTTGCAACAACAGCAACAATAACATTGAAAATCATAGTAGTAGTATATATATATATATATATATAGATAGTTATAGTTATAGATATGTATATGCTTATAGTGAGATTTATATATAGAAGAACGCGCGCGCTTGCTTGTTTTTTTTTTTGTTTTTGGTGTGGCGGCCACCCGCACAATAAACGCGATCAAAGACGACGACGATGTCGACGTCGACGTCGACGGCATAGCTCAAAAGATCAGATCCAAATGGAGAGATACACGCTCAACAACGCTTCAAAATTGTCGAGCTCTCTGCTTGCTATAGCTGCTCATTTTCTCATTGCCTTTTCCGTATTGCCACAGAATAGAGCAGCAACAACAACAATAACAACAGCAGCAGCACCAAAAGCGGTCAAAGCAAAAAAAAAAAAAAAAAAAAAAAAAGCCGTTTTACATTTTGCCGCTTTGCAAACATTGGCGCCGCTTGAAAAAATACAAAAACAAAAATCGCTAACAAAACGCGCGTGCGCGCGCGACATTTGCATTGAACGCGACAAAAAACGCATCGCAATTGCAAATGTTTTTTTTTTTTCTGCTGTTGCTGTTGTTGTCGTCGTCAAACTTCAATTAGCTTTAAACTTATAAAACTTAAACGTTCAATATTTTTTTTTTTTTTCGCTCTCCCCTCCGACCTGCTCTCTCTCTCTCTCTCTGTCTTTCTCACACTCTGTGTCAATATATACAAACAACTCATGCTAGGTAAATTCCACAAGCGGCATCGTCGCCAAACAAGTTTCTAATTGCGACAAGAGGCGGAGCACAAAGTAAGCAAATGCGTGTTTGGCTTTGATGGAGGAACACACTGAGGTGTTCAGTACCAGTGAGGAGGGGGTGGGGTGGGGTGTTCAAATAATGAGGAAACAAAGTGAGTTAGTAACTCAACAGTTACAACAACAACATCAGCAACAACAACAACAACTAAACTCACTGATTAACTGATCAAGTAATCAACGTTTTTTTTTTTTTCTAACATTGCGAAAGTGTATATTAATTTTGAAATGAAATTTGCATA
This sequence comes from Zaprionus obscuricornis, assembly GCA_037044475.1. Classification (NCBI taxonomy): domain Eukaryota; kingdom Metazoa; phylum Arthropoda; class Insecta; order Diptera; family Drosophilidae; genus Zaprionus; species Zaprionus obscuricornis. Next base: position 36,110 of record JBAMBR010003930.1, read on the forward strand.
GCGCTGCTGTCTGTATATATAAAATATATATATGTATAGTCTTGATCAGCATCGGCATCAAATCTTATGCAGTTTTAAGCTGTTAATTTGTACAATTCCAAGTATTCATCAGATCGATTTACTATATGTCATATATGAAATCGATTAAAAATTTCATTGCGCCTTGTTAGTGTATTAAAACGTCGGGTAACTGTATATATATCTATTTTTTATTTCTAAATACAAAAGCAAAAAAAATCACAAAAAAATGAGAATTTAATTTTCTCCTCATTTTCGCCAATTTAAGCGAAAATTTGCGCCAAAACATTTTTCACGCCTTTTCACGAATACAAAAACAGAAGAAGAAGAAGAAAAGAAAAACGTTTCTCTTTGTGTTTTTTTTTTTTCTTCGTTTTTTGGAGCAAACTGAAAAGTGACTAACTATTTTCGTTGATTGATAACTGATTGATTGATTGATTGATTGACTGATGGACCTGTTAAATGCAATAGACTTGACTCGGGGTCAATTTTACCCAACAACAATTTTACATACATGTGCCAGTTGACCTGCGGTTGTATTCCCTAAAACGCCAACAGCGACGCGTCGTTAACTGCCAATGTAATGGCGAAAAAATGAAAATGGACCAAAAGTGCCGTTAAACTTCTTAACGAACACAAAAAAAAAAAAACGCAACATCCATGGAAAATTCACACTTTGACCTCATTCTGTGAAAAGGCAACAAATCAAATTTTCTATGCGAACTGCGAACTGTTTGTAACTGTGAAATTACCTTTGAATAAGTTTACTATCGATTGTCAATAATCGATAATTTACGACTAATTAATCGTTATCGTACAATCGTCTTTTTGAGCTTAGTTTTTATACATTTACTATTGGCTGTTAAACTTTATAATAATCGATAAATCTGGCTAAATTATCGATATCGATTAATCGACTTGCAATATATTTTTCTGCATAATGTGTTAATTTTACGGCAAATATGTTTTGCATATATTTACTTAACTATCGATCGATAAACTTAAAAATAATCGATAATGTCTGACGAAATTATCGTTATCGAAGAATCGACTTTTTGCATATAGTTTGTATACATTTGCCATTGTCTGATCAAAATTAATAACAATAATCGATAATTTTAAAATAATTTATCGATATAAAATAATCAACTACTTTTTTTTATTTATTATTGGCTCTTAAATTTAAAAATTTAATCGATATTGTCTGACTAAATTATCAATATCGAATTATTTCACATTTTTTTTTTAGCATTTTTTTGTTTGCTTTTTTTTTTTACTTAGTAAAAGTGTATAAATTATTCGTCTTGTTGTAGACAAATTGTCTTTTTCTTATACTTGTTGTTCTTGTTATTGCTGTTGTTATTGCTGTTGTTGTTGCTGCTGCTGCTGTTGTTGCATTTTATATAAATTGAAATTATAACTAAACAAAACAAAACACAAAAAAAAACGCTTTGAAGTTTTGCCGATTTTTTACCATAAACGCGCCGACATTGCAGTTGTCGGCCGCTGTTGTTGTTGTTGTTTGATAAATGCAAATTAAAAGACGACAACAAAAACAACAATTACAAGAACAACAACAACAGCAACAACAATAATAATAATTCACCCACAAGACTAGCTAAAAAAAAAAAAACCTCCAAGAAAGCGACAGAACTCTAAGATAGACAGACACACACACACATATATATAGAATGTGAACATATTATCACACAAATACAAGTGTAAACAATTGTACAAATATACACACACACACACACACACGCATGAGACACACTCACACACACACACACACACACAAACCCAAGATGGAAGCGAATCTGTCAATTATGCGTCGATTCACTTGGAACTAGATTCTCTAACAGTTGACTTGCAGCGTAACGTATTTACATGAACAAACACTTACAAATTTTCAGGGTATATTAGTTTTTATAAACAATTTGCTTATACTTATATATATATATATATATATATAATATATATATAAGTCTTATATATAGATAAATTTATATATATATATATATATATATATATATATATATATATATATATATAGTGTATTCAAATGTTCTTTCACAATGCTGCTAATGTTGAACAATGTTGCCGATAACAATGTGACTTTGTTATCGTTTCACTTCCATGCCATGACATGCTGCCATGCTGCGCCACGTCCCTAGCTTCCCCTTCCCCCACAACACACATACACTCTCTACACCCGCTGTTAATGCTCCCTTCTCATATGTGTCTGTGGGTGTGTGTGTGAGTGTGTGTCTATGTCTGTGTGGAAACTTGCTACTTGCTTGGTAACTCTTAAGTCTCTGCGTCTCACACAGTGGCTGCAGCAGTAACAGCAACAGCGACAGGCAACCAAAGGCGACTGTTGTTGCATTTTAATTTATTTCGTTGTGCCATTTTACGCAAATTGAGGACAGCAGGCAACAACAATAACAACAACAACAACGGCAACAGCAACTGCTACAGCAACGATAATAAAAACACGCAATGCGGGCGTAGATTGTTGTTGTTGTTGGTGTTGCTGCTGCTGTTGTTATTGTAGTTCTTGTTTTTTGATAAGAAATTGTCATTTGGCACGATTACAAGAGACTGTGCGTCGACTGTGCTGCACAGACTGTGAATAAAACATAAGTTGTTACTGTTACTGTGACTGTGACTGCGACTTTAGATATCGCTATAACTGTGATTGCAACTGTGACTGCAATCGTGACTGTGACTTTTACTGTAACTATGACTGTGACTGTGACTGCAACTGCAACTGTGACTGTGACTGTAACTGTGATTGTAACTGTGACTGTAACTGTGACTGTAACTGTGACTGTACCTGTAAATGGAACTGTAACTGCAACTGTGACTGTGACTTTTACTGTAACTATGACTGTGATTGTAACTGTGACTGTACCTATACATGGAACTGTGACTGCAACTGTGGCTGTAACTGTGATTGCAACTGTGACTGTAACTGTGACTGTAACTGTGATTGCAACTGTGACTGTAACTGTGACTGTGACTGTAACTGCAACTGTGACTGCAACTGTAACTATGACTGCAACTGTAACTGTGACTACGACTACGACTCCAACTGTGACTCTGACTGCATCTGTGACTGCAGCTGTGACTGTGAATATACGTAAATGTTGACTCTGTCTATCAATATAATTGTGATTATATCTGTAACTGTTACTATTTCTATGACTATGACTGTAACATATTTATATATTTAATAATTATAATAAGAAAAATATTATTTTAATATTCTCGAAAACTTTTGATACTAATTTCTATTATCTTTCTTTTTTTTCATTGCAGGTAAAAAACTGAACATTTACAATATTATTTACTGCCAATTGGTAAAACTGAGGGAAATTTAATTAACAAAAAAAAAAAAAAACTGAAAAATAAAATAATTATAAAAAAATAGAGAACATTTTTTTGTTATAAGTTTGACTGTAAAAACATAGTAAAAATTTATTAAAAATATTTTAAAGTGAACACAAAATTTAATGCATATTTTTTTTTTTGGATTGTCTGAAATATTAATTGAACTTAGCTTTTATATTATCGATAACTTTAAGCGATAACTACGACTTGTTTTTCTAACATCAAACATCAAGAAAATATTTTTTTTTTTTGAATAATATTCGACTGTCGAGACTGTCAGTGAAGACACGGCTCAGCAATTTTTGGCGTATAGTTTGTTGAGATATATCATATGTATACATAATATAACCGTTATATGACACTGCTTGCTACTAGCTTCAACTATAAATTTTCACGAAATATTGCCGTCTCTTTTCTCACATGTTTTGTTTTTTTTTTTTGTGTTGAGCCGTAGTGCAAATTGTTGCGCAAAATGTTTAACACATTTTACGCCAAACAATTTTAACGTTAACTAATTTGGCACCTATTTTACTTGTTGTTGTTGTTGTTGTAATTGTAGTTGCTGTTGTTGTTGCTTTTTGTGGGTCAACGACAATTGAAAAGTTTACCAATTGCAGTTAACCAATTAGCGAAAACCACAGTTCAAAGACTCTCCGCAACTTCTTGCGGACTGTTGTACAGTTGTTGTTGTAGAGCAAGGGAAAATTGGAGGCTTGGGGGGGGAAGTAGAGGTATGATATCTTTTAGGGGTTGTTGTCAGTCACACTGCAAAACATTTTTTTTTTACAGCAGCTTACATTGACCGCAAAATATTTTGTTGCCAATGGCCAATAATTGTGGTTACTGTTGTTGTTGTTGTTGTTGTTGTCGTTGTCGTCGTGTTGATTGTTGACTCAGTTTGCTTTTGTAAAGAAGAAAGAAAAAATTTAAAAACTTGCACAAAGTGAGGTTTTTTTTTTTTTTTTTTTTTTTGGATATCCTTGCGCCAAGAGTATGTCAATTTTAGCCAGAAATTTGCAAACGTACAGCAGAAGATATGACAGAGATATATATTCTTGATCAGCAACAGCAGTCGTGTAAAAATCTTTGCTGCATTCTAAATTTCAGAAGTCGAAACAAGCTTTATCGGACCACCACATTATAGAGTTGCCAATGAAACTTTATGTGTTGAATATTTTGTAAAATTTTAGAATTGAAATCTTATAACACATTATATAATCAGACATCAGACTATATCATATAGGAACAATCACTTCAAAATTTATGTTCTTTGTGAGTGTATAAAAAACTTCGTCGAGCCAAAGTGTTGATAACTTATCTTTCGTGTTTTTTGCTTTTTTCTGTTTTTTTTTACTGTCTTTTTCAGTTCTTGTCCTAAATATTTTGGGCCATTCGCTCGCTGATCGTTTATATAGCCCTCCTCTTTCTTCTGCCTTCTGCCTTCTGTCTTCTGTCTTTCATCTTCAGTTCGCCTTCTCAGCGATCATTGCTACTATTAAACTTGCTCTTTATTATAAAATAATTGACAACTTGTATTGCTTTTATGGTCCGCGACAACAATGAGAGCAGCATAAAAACGTCGTCAAAGAGTAAAAGCGAATGAAAAAAAATTTACAAGAAGAAAAAGAATAAGATGAAGAAAAAAAAAAACAGAAATGAAAAGCGCGAAAAGCAAACTCTGTTTGCAAGGAGATAGAAAGGGAGAAAGGAGGAAACGTTACAAGACAAGAGACAAGAAGTGAAATGTAGAAGCAGAAGAAAGCTGCGGCTAGAAGGAGAAACAAAGCAACAACAACCACAACTAAATAATAAGTGTATGTGTGTGTTTGTGTGTGTGTGTGTAGCAAGATGCATGTAGATGTCGCCTCGAAATAGAAAGTATGTATAGAGGCTTCAAGAGATTCGCAGCAGAAACTTTCTGTTTGCTACAAAAAAAAAAAAATCAAGAAACAAAAAAAAAAAAAAAAAATGAGAAGAATTGCGTAGAAAAAAGAATTGCAGACACTTTTATTGTAGACTGTGAATAATTTTATTTTTTTTTTGCTTCGTAGATTCTATGCAAGACAAACTATAGCTTGTAATTAACGTTATGCTATTGTAATACTATGTCAAACTTCAATTATTCTGTAAAAGACTTAAAAAAAAAAAAAAGTAAATAAAAAAAATTAAATAAAAAAGAAAAATTAGATTCTATTAAAACTTATTATATGCCCTACACAAAGTGAGAGTATTACAAATATTAATACGACTTTCGGCTTCTTGCAACTATTTTTTAACTTTTGCTAAACTCAATATACTCCTACAAATATCTATATGCCGGGTATTACAACTACAACATGCTAAGAAAATTCTATAAAAATTTTCAAATCAATTTTCCATAAATTTTTGCCGCTGCCAACATACTGTAGAAAAAAAAAATAAATAACAGAAAATTGCATAAAAAAAAATACAAGAAAAAGTTTTTTTTTTTTTTTTTTGCCATGTATATTATCTAATGGGCGGAGAGGCGTGACCGTCGTATATAACAACATCAAAAGACAAGTGTGTGCAGCTTGACAGTAAAGACTTAATGATACCCTGCAATGCCAGTTTTATGCTTAAACGATTTAACAGACTTTTAGCTATGCTTGGTCGTGCATACCCAACGTCTTGTTGTCCAACAAATGTGAACAGTGCAAAACAATAACGTGCAAAAAAAAAAATTTCATGGTTCAATGCCAAGCGTCGTCGTTGTCGTTGTCGTTGGCCAAACCCAAAAGGAAATATTTCAAGTTACAGCGTTACGATTTACGGATTTGTTGCTTAGGTTGTGTGTTTGCATTGTTGTTGCTGTTGTTGTTGTTAGTAGTGGATTTTCTTGGCTGACGATTAGCTGTCGTTTGACAAAATTGTTGTTGCTGTTGTTGTTATTATTATTGTTATTGTTGTCTTGTTGGGCAACCTGTCGTCACTGGCACTGCGATTGACCAGAGTCTCTGCGTTAGAAGTGAGGATAAGTTAGTGTACAGCAAGCAGCAACAGCATATGGGAAATGACAGACGATAAGTGGGGATGAAAATGGACTGAAAAGGGGAACAGTGAGACGTTTGAACATTGGGACATTGATAGGCGAACAAACTGTGTGTGTTGTCGCTAAATTGCGGTAATTATTATGTCAGCGCTTGGACAATGCGCGTCTGAGACGTCGGCGACAACGACAACGACAACGACGACGTCGACGACGGCAATGTCGACGTAAAGAATCGACGATTGGACGCCTTCGGCATTTGCAATTAGTTAACATTTGCATATGTGTGTATGTGTGTGTCTGTGTGTGTGTGTGGGGAAGGGGGCGTTGGCGCTTTGAGTTGTTAACTGTGTCTTGAGTCTAGTCTAGCTAAGGTGAGGTACACGGGTGCGGAGGGTGCAAAACAAAAGTGAATTTAATGCAGATTATGCAACTGTCTTTCTTCTTGTTGTTGTTGTTGTTGTTGTGTTACGCTTGTCAACCCGGAAGAATTGCGCATAGAGAATTCTCATATTTTTTGTTTTTAAGTCTAAAAAATGATTTAATTTAATTTTAGCTTAAATAAAAAATAAAATAAATACTAAAAAAATAAATAGAAAATAATTTTAAAAATTAGATAAAATAATAATAAAACAATAGAAATTAAATAAAGTAAATAAAAAATAAATAAAAAAAAAATTATAAATAAAAAGTAGATAAAATAATAATAAAAAAAAAATAAATAAAAAAAAATAATAATAATAAAAAAAAATAAATAAAAAAAAAATTTTTTTTTAAAAAATAATAAATAAAAAATTAGTAAAGAATAAAAAAAAATAATTAAAAATATTAAAAATTAATAAATAAAAACAAATTAATTAATAAAAAAAAATTAATAAAGAATAAAAAAAAATAAAGTAAAAAAAAATAAGTTGCTAAAAAAAAATTGCATTGCTACAAGTTGCAAATCTTTTCGCGGCAGTTGCCAGTGTAAGCGAATCACATACACACACACACACAGACTGACACACACATATATACACACACACACAGAGACATAGTCACAAATATAATTTGTTAAATAAATTTGCCGCATTGCACAATTAATTTATGATGCAAAATAATTAATTCGACATCTCGTTAAATAAGAGAATTGTGTTGATTATAAATTGCCACAGCCAGCAAGGGGAAATAGGGGGATGACGGGGAATGAGGAGTATGGAATGTGCATGGTAATGGGGAAAGAGGTGAGGCAGGCATTGCAGCTAGTGTTACACTTTGAAAGTCATATAATATGCGGCAGCGGCAACTGAAGGACAAATCAAAGCATTTGCGTTGCGCTTGCTGCTGTTGTTGTTGTAATTGTTGCTGTGTGTTGCAAGAGGTTACCATTGCAATTAGAATGGCAAAAAGCTATAGAAAAAATTAATAAAGAAAATTAAATGCAAATTACAAAAAGAAATACAAATAAATAATAAAAATAAATAAAAATAAATAATAAAAATAAATAATAAAAATAAATAATAAAAATAAATAAAAATAATAATAAAAATAAATAAATAAAAATTTAAATACAAATAAATAATAAATAAAAAAAATTATAGTATTAAACACAAAAAGAAATATAAATAAATAAAAAATAATAATAATAAATAAAAAAAAATTATATTAAATACATAAAGAAATATAAATAAATAATAAGAAATAAAAATATTATTAATAAAAAAAAAAAAGAAATAAAAATATGTAAGAAAAAATAATGTAAAATATTATTTTATATAATTTAAATAAAAAAAACTAAGAAAAAAAACTAAGAAAATAAAAATCATTTCGATTTCTGCTGCTGATTAAGAATATATATGTATAAAAATATTAATCGCTTTATAATTAAAGTAACATATATGTATATAAGATATACATATATATAAATATAACATATAATAAAATGTATATTTATATATATATTTTTTAATATATTCATTTTATTTTGATCTATATAATATATATATATATATATATGTATATATATCTATATATATTATATATCATGTCTATATATTTCTTGTAATGAAAAACCAAATTGCAATTGTGATTCAATAGCGAAACTTTACACATTTCTCCTTGCTCTGTTACACATACACCATTCACACACACATACACACCCTATACACACACACACACAACATACAGAGAGAGAGAGAGAAAGAGAGAAAAGTCGCTTACACACTTCAAGGCCGTTGCAAACAGCCGGAAAATAATAATGAATGAATGAATGAAAAGTATGAAAAGCAGAGACAAAAAGTCACAAAGAAATAACAAGTAAGAAAGCTAACATCATCGAGTATGCTCGACTATTAGATACTCCTTACATAGCAAATTGTGCCACTAAAATGTAAGAAATAAGAAATAATATACAAAATATTAACTTGCATATGGCATGAGAATTTTTCTGCCTAGAAATAATATATATATATATATATATATGCAACTTTGATCATTATGCGATCTGATCTAGATCGTGTTTAGAACTGCCTTAAATTTCTAGCTCTTATAGTCTTTGATATTAAACAGATAAAGGAAAATATATTCTACATAATCTTCAACTATATAAAGATAAATACTATATATATTCTTCAACTATATAAAGATATATACTATATATTATCTAACTATATAAAGGTATATACTATATATAATCTTCAAAAATATTAATATATACACTATATATATTCTTCAACTATATACAGATATATTCCATATATATTCTTCAACTATATAAAGATATATGCTATATATATTCTTCAACTATAAAAATATGTTGATGATTTAACATTTCCTGTTCCCACACAACTGTAATTATATCCCTTATGTCGCACCCTACGATTATTGGGTATAAAATACAACTGTGTTTCTGTTGTTGCGTTGTCTTGTTGCACACAGCAAAAAAATAAAAAAAAAAAACTGAAGCTGATGCTGAAAATGAAAATGAAGATGAAAACTATAGCAATTTTTTTTTTTTTTTTGCTCTTTTTTTTTGTACTTTTATAAATTATGCAACATTTCCTATTTGCAACTAGAGCCTTTTTTTTAATTGTTGTTGCTGTTGTTGCAGGGCAAAAGTAAGTTGCCAGTAGGGGGATAGGTAATAAGCCGCAAGTAACAAACGGATGAATGTGCCACAGTAGCAGCAACCACAGCAGCAGCAACAGCAACAATAAGAAGATGATGATGATGATGATGATGATGACGTAGAAAAAAATGCGGACTTTACTGCTGCTGCTGCGAAAGTCGCATTGAAGTATTTCTTTTTTTTGTTTTGTTTTGTTTTGTTTTGTTTGTGGCACGGCGATAACCGCAAATACAATTGTTGCTACTAGCAGCAGAAACAGCAGCAGCAAAAGTGTTGCTGCTGCTGCTGCTGCTGCTGTTGTTGTACTTTTTCTGCTGTTGGCCAACACCAATTTGGGGGCACAACATTCCATTGTCTCGTCTGTTGTTTGTATTACGCTTTGTCTACTACTGCTGCTGCTGAGGCCGCATTGCCGTCGAAGATGTTGCTTCCCTTTAGTTGGCTTTCACGCGTGAAATAACAAGAGCGAGCGAGACAGAGACAAAGACAGAGAGAGAGCGACTGATGAGGAAGAAGAAGCAGCAGCTGGCAGCATCAGCAGCGACATATATTCCCTATTCAACTCCCACATAGCTCGCTTATCGCTCTCCCTTATCTCTACCCACAGACCTCCCACTGCCCCTGCCCCTGCCCCTTATGTAATGAATGTTGGCAAAAACCAAAGAAAATTTTCGTTGTATGAAATTGCAATGAAAATGTTGCAAGCCAGCAGCAGCAGCAGCAGAAAGACAGCAACAGCAACTACAACAAAAAGCAATATAAAACTTTAAGCAAATGTTCCACTTCCACATCGCCTCCCCCGCAGCTGAGTTTACGCTCTGCAGTTTATGCTTTTACGATATTGACCAGCTGTGCTGCTCCCTTGGTTATATGCCACATGCCACATGCCACATGCAAAGTCAACACATTATTTGCCACTGTGCAGATGGACGTAGGCGCAAGAAGGCGTGTTAATGATTACTAGAAACGCAAAGGATGGCAGAAGGGGCTGAGGCAGAGGCAACAGAGTCTCAGGAACAAAACTCAAATTGAAATTTAACGCAACGAAATAAATGAAAGATGAAGAAGAAGATGAAGAAAGATGAGGAGCAAGTGAAGTAACAGTGGACAATTGTAGGGAAGTAGTAAGAAGAAGATGAAAAATAAAGAGAAAGAGAGAGAAAGACAGAGAGAGAAAGAGTGAAGGGAAAGCAAGCCAAGAATAAATAAACATTCATTTATTTTTGTGCTCGTTCTTCTTCTTCTTCCTCTTCTTGCAAAACTAATTTTTACTATAAATTGCAAGTGTACGTCCATATCTCCCTCACACTCACTCTCGCTCTCGCTGTCTCATTCTCACTCACTTACAGTCTGTGTATATGTGCGATTGCGTCGCTTAAATTGTGCATATGAATGAAAATGATCGTGCGCATGAATGAACATGTTGGAATCATGGAATACGAGACGAAGAACGTGAATACAGAGAGAAAGAGAGAGAGAGACAGTGGGGAGTAGCAGAACACAACACAACGGGAACATGGAGCACATATGCAGCTGTATGTTGAGGGCATAGTCAAGATTTGTGACGCAATGTGAAAGAGGGTGCAAAGCAAGGCGGGGCGTTGGGATGTAGAGGGAGGAGTAAGAGGAGGTAAAGTAGAAGAAGAAGAAGCTGAAGCTGAAGGGAAAAACAAACTGTTTGTTAATTCATTTGCTGAGCGTGTGTATCAATGAATGAATTACAAACACTCACACACACTGGCAGACACACTCACGCACAGACACACACATACACACACACACACGTATGAAGAGAAGCGAAAGATACTCAATGAATTTCATAACAATTGCAATTGACGATGCATCAATGTATGAGATTCTACTTTTGATCCAAGTATTTTATTATATATAGAAATATAGAAATATCGAATACAAATACAAATACAAATATAAAAAAAAAATATATGAATAATTGATGATATTGAATGCGGCGACTGTAATAGAAATCGATGAACGATTAAATAATCAATGTGTTCAATTGACTGAAATAAACTGTATATCATCAGATATAATATTTGCGATAAATTAATTCGATTAAACGATATTAAAAGTTAACTAAGTTATCGATAACTTATTTATTGAATATTATCAATATCAATCAAATGTTGTTTGTGTATAGCAAAAGGCATAGCTATGGCCATAAAACATACATATATTTATATACTTACATATATATTCTTGATCAACGTTAGATCGGAACATTATGTCAAATAAATGTCATAGAAATTATCAAGAGATCCATTATGATCGATTGTTATTTAGACTATGAAATGCTAAACATTTTCTACAACGATAACTAACTATCGATAACTAACTATCGACAACTTAATATCGATAAGCTAATATCGATAACTAACAATCGGCTCTTACAATCCTGAATCAAATTTTATTGCAAGTCGCAGCTCAAAATATATCAGTGAACTCAGAAGTGATACTTCTGTCACTCTCTCACTCATTTTCTCTCTCTCTCTCTCTCTCTTTGTCTCTCCATCTGCCTCTCTCTTAAATTTGTTAAAGTATCAAAATCTTCGGCTTGTCAAAGCAAATACCTTACTTTTTCTTGTTCATGCTTTGAATAATTTGTGAATAGCAAACTGTACTCGATACACGTTTCATTCGATAACAATTGTGAATGTGAATGTGGCAGTGACTGTGACTGTGAATGATTATATGTATGTATGTATGTATGTGTGTGTGTCTATCGTATATATGAATGCATGCATGAATGAATGACTATTGAATGAATGAATAAAAAACGATTCATTGAATAAATCGACTTGGACAACAGCTCAGCTCTCGTGGCACCATACGTTGACCCATTTGTGGGACGGGCGCAATCTTTCCTTGTTGTCGTTATTGTCCAGAACGGAAATAGCAACGCGTGCTGCACACACAGAGAGAGAGAGAGAGAGAGTGAGAGAGAGAAAAAGATGCATATAGCACGCAGCAAACGCAACAGCAATACGTAGCATTCATAGTCGTGTATAAAGACAGAGGCATGGATGATCATGTTGTCGTTGTTGTTCTTGTTGCTGACGATAATTTTAATACTCTACAAATGAGGTAACTTTGCAATGAGCAACAGTTTGTAACGAAATTGTTTGAGCTTTGACTTGAGAGCATCAAATGTTTGTCATGCCACATGATCTACGACTTCATTTCATGCGTCTTCTCACTCCACTCGACGCAGTCGAAGCTGTTGCCACTCCACGCCTCATTTATGCATTGCACCCGCTGCCTGCATCCGCTTAATTCTACGTATACCTCTGTCTCTGCTAGTCGTAACTTCCCATTACATAGGGAACATGTTGCATGTGTTGCATGTTCGATTGTAAGTATATCTGTGTGTGTGTGTTTGCGGGAGCGGAACATGATGCTACGTGCTGCGCATTAATGCAACAACAGAAGCAATCGCTGTCGCATTGCTGCTTATAAATACTTCTCCTCCTTCTCTCTCTCTTTCTCTCTCTTTGTCTGCCTTCCTGTCTCTCACTGTCTCTTGCCCCCAATACATATTGCCCTTGCGTTGGCATATAATGAGTCCAATGCCAGACGCATGCAGCAAGGGGCCAGAGGCCAGTGGCATTTCATCAACTCAATCTTGCAACTAGCTTTTTTTATATACATATATATACATTTTGTGGCATGCTTCTGCAATTAACAGCGGCATCTACAACAAGGAATATTAAAGAATTAAACTAATCCTCATCTAAATTCCAAGTAAAAGCTGCACAAAATAAAAATAAAATAGAAAAAGAAAAAAACTGAAAAAAAAACACACAAAAATTTCACTTTTACTTCAACTGTTAACGTTGCAACAAAATGCAGCACTGTCGGTCGCTTGGTCTGTCTCTTCGTCTCTTGGCAAGTCATCATCCAATGCCAATTTTGTGTTTTTTTTTTTTTTTTTTTTTTTGTATATTTTGTGTGTCTCTTGTGTTGCACAAAGTAAAAGCTGCTCAGCTGCTCAGCTGCACATGTTTGACCCATTTTGAAGCTACATCCAACTACTTAGCTAACTGACATCATTCATCATCATTATCATCAACATCATCATTCATCATCATGATCGTCATCATTAAGTGCTGCTGACCATGATCTTGGTCAGAGCATGAACAGCAACAGCAACATCGCATTGCATCGCGTCTCTTGTCAGTTTTCATTTTCGTCGTCTTTTCATTTATTTATTTATTTTTTTTTGCTGATTCTCTTCTATATGCTTTACCTTCTCTTTCTCCTTCACCTTCAACTTTCGCAGAACAGCTTCTTCTCCATGACTTTTAAATGTCAGTTTTAATATTCATGCATTCAAGAGTTGTAAAAAAAAAAAAAAACAAACTGAAATGAATGAAAAACAAACAAAAATAAAAAATATAAAAATATAAATAAAAAATACAAAATAAAAATAAAAATAGAACAGAGAGAATATTAAATATTTAATTAATTTTATTATCACTGGGCGTGTCGCATGTGAACAGAGAAACGAAATGGAAATGAAACGAAAAATGAATGAAATAATATTATGAATAATAATAATAAATCGATAAAAAATACTATGTTGCATATTATCAAGTTCTATGACCCGAAAAATATTTATATATACAATTTTTCATGCACAACTTAAAAATAGTTCATCAATTTTAAAACATATCGATATAATATCGATTAAGTTGATTACATAGTAAATCGATAATATGTCTTAAACAGCATTAAAACTATTTAAATTATTAAACGATTAATATCGATAAATCGATTACATAATAAATCGATTACATAATAAATCGATTACATAATAAATCGATAAATCGATTACATAATAAATCGATATAGATATGTGTACTATGACTTGATTAGCCATGTATAAATTATCGATTAATATCGATTACAAAATAAATCGATTAATTCGATTAACCCAGTAAATCGATATATATTTTATATTTATTTTTATTTTTGATGGGAAACAAAACAAAAATTGAAATGTAGTAAAAAATATCGATAAATCGTTTACTCGATAAATCAAATAAATTATTAATAGAAATAATCGATACATCTTAATCAGCATAAATAACATATAGTGGAAATAAAATATCAAATAAATCGATTGCACAATAAAAAAAAGGAAAACAATATAAATATATCGATACGAAGACTATCGATAAATGTAATTGGCTATTTAGCTGTCCGATTTGACGTTCAGTATTATGCTGATTCAATGATTTCGTTTTTAAAGTTGAAAAACTCATCGCATTTCTTCTAGCTGTTGATGTTGAATGTTGAATGTTTGTGGCATGCAACGCAAAGTAGAAAGGCGCCAAAGCTATGCCACTGTGTGTGTATATTGTGCGTCTTAAACTCTTTCTTTCACTTGCGGCTAATACAAGATTGACAGACAGACGGAGAGAGAGATAGAGAGAGCGAGAGAGACATAGTATATAAGTCTAGCTCAATGTTGCTGCGTTGTATGTTGCCTCTCAGTGTCTCAGTCAGTTAGTCAGTCAGGCAATGGCTGCAATAGTCAAAGCCGGAGATGGAAATCAGCCAAGGTAGACGGACATAGAAAGAGACAGACAAAGAGAAAGAGAGAGAGAGAGAGAGAGAGAGAGACAGAGGGATGAATAGATGGATCGATGCATAGACATAGACAGTTGCTAGACAGGCTACCACTTGGACTTTGAGGTTGCGTGTCTGTTGCTGCTGCTGTTGCTGTTGCTGCTGTTGTTGTTAGTATTTCACTGCATTTTATTAATATTATTATTATTATTATTATTATTATTTTTTTTTGCTTATTGCATTTATTTTCTAATATGCACACAATTTATTTGTGTCTCCTTTCTCTCTCTGTCTTTCTCTGTATATTTTTTTTTCTTGCATTTTCTTTCATTTCATTATTCGCTTTTCATTAATTTCTATTGCACATTAACAGAAACTTTTTATATGACGGGCAGTAGTGCCAAGTGCAGCGAAAGACAGAGACAGACAGAGCAAGAGAGACAGAGAGAGACAGAGAGAGAGAGAGAGAGAGAGAAAAGTGAATTGTAATGATTATCATTCAGTATTTAATGTTTGCTGCATTTTCCATTAACTTGCAACGACGCATGTTGCATGTTCAAAACGTAAAGCCAAAAGCCAAAGCAACAATTAATTGCATTTATTGTCGTCGGCAAACAACAATTGATTCACTTGCGATTCACTAACGATTCACTCGCTCATTCATTCATTCATTCGATCATCTTATGCTCAAACATCTTATGCTGCTGCCATACTTACATTTCACATTGTGAAACTGATGCTGCTTGGACTTGGACAATGAATCTATTCCTGGAAAATCATTGTAAACTTCTTCTTTAAAATGCAGCGTCAACAATTCAATTGTCGCTATTTTTTTTCTTTTTCTTTTCTTCTACATTTATACACTTAGTGCTAAGCTAGCTGCTGTTTGTTTTCTGGCTAAAGAAAGAGAGAGAGAGAGAGAGAGAGAGAGAGACAGAGAGAGACTCGCGCTAATGGCTCAACTAAACCGTCAACTGTGCACAGCAACAGCAAATATCAAGGGGGACAAAAAAAAAACAAAAAAAAAAATACACACAGCGCTCCAATGATTCCATGTCCAGTCAAGAGACGTGAGAACCTTTTTAGCGGGGCCAATGGCCAGGCAATTAACAACATCAACAGCAACAACAACAACAACAAACACGTCAAAGAAGCGTTAACTGCACTCTATATGTGTAGCTGTGCCCCGCTGCGTTGCGCTTCTCTTCATCTATAGCTGCTGCTGCTGATGCTTCTTCTTCTTTCAAATATCTTAGGTTTCGTACTCTATAAATCGCGCGTTGTATTTCATTATGCGATAAAACGTTCAAGGGAATCTTTAAAGTTTCGTTGCATCGCAGATAAGAGAGAGCAAGAGCAAGAGGAAAAGCAAAGCTAAGCAGAGCTTGGCAAAGACTCAAAGATTTTTTTTTATATTTTTTTTTTTAAAGCCTTTAACAACGAAAAATTGTTTCCATGAATTTCCCACATTTTCCGCGACGCCACAACAACAACAATAACAACAACAACAAACTCGTTTCCATCAAGCGAAAAAGTAGAAGAGAAAAATAAAAAAATAAAAAAAAAAAACTTTCAATGGCCGCCCAACATCTACCAAGTCCACGCCCCCTTTTCGCGCCTCCCTCCAGCCAATTGCATTTGCTCGCATTCATGTGTGAAAAACATTTCTTTTTTTTCAGTTTGTTTTGCTTCTTTTTTATACCATTTGAAAATGATTAAAATGTAGAGTATATTGAGTTGATAATGAATTTGTCAGATCATATAATATATACATATATATATATACCTCCAATATATATATATATATTCAAATTTTTAAATAATTTTATTTTATTTATTATTTTTCACTATCTGCCATGGCAGGGTATCAGCAAGTCGTGTAATGTTTCTATATAATTTTTACTTACTTTGTTTTTCGTTGCTTTTCTTCCCAGGCCTCACTACAAAAAAAAAAAAATTAGCATAATTGCAACAATGCAGAGCAGGGTTACCACCGACACCGCGCACAGAAAAAAAAAAAAAAAAAAACTCTACTGAGAGTTTGTCGCGCTCTGCACTTTTGACCCATGTGCTTCAACAAAAGCAACGAATGAGTTCGAGTTAAAAAAAAAAAAAATAAATAAAGCAAAGTTGTCGTCCTCATGCCCAAAATCTTGAAGAGGAAGTTAGGAACTGACTTTAACAATTTAAAGTTAATTAATAATTCATAGAAAAATATAAGTTTTGACTGATTGTTCCAATTATATATTATATATGAGAAGTTAGAAGTAGAAGTTATTATTATAAAAAAAAAAAAAATGGATATTGAAATATTATTATTTTGTATAGGAATCTGTACAGTTATAGGGTAATACTTTGAAATAAATTAGAACTACAAATTTAACTGAAATTTCGTCATCATTTTTACTTTTTATAGCTCCCTAAGCTTAAATGCTTTTATAAATAATATACATTTATTCAAATATTATATTTGAAATAATTTTACCTTAATTTCCTGTTAAATAAAAAATTGTAAGGTTAAGTTTTTGTATGCAATTTGTAATAAAATTGCCATAAATTATGCCTTAGGCCACTGAGTTTTGTATTGAAATCTAAGATATTATTTTCTCATAGTCTGAATGCTAGTAAAATATAAAAATTCTGAAATGTTACAATTTTGATCCTGCAATTGGAAATTAAATTGTAAATTTTTTGACTATAGTAATTGTCAACTCCTTCGTGTTCTCTTTAACTTCATCCATATATTAAATTAGTTTCCAGAATGTGTTACTGCAGTTACTTTAGAAGATTCAACAAACTTTTCTTGTTGCTCAATTTATATAAATTTTTTTTTTTCATGAAAATATATAAAGCAAGTTTTCTTCCAGTAATTGAGAAAGTATTAAAAGTATTATTCGTTATAGATCTTATAGATTTTCCTACAGTATATATGTATATATATAATTCCCATTCTTAATCAGCATTAACATGAAATTTATCAATTTTTACATTTATTATATATATATTATATATATTCTTGTATAGGAAAAATATATTAATTTTATATTTATGTGAAAAATTTCGCCAACTTCAAGTTGTAAGCATATGAAAAGTTTGGTAAATTTAAAATAAATTTTTCTTACAATTTGAATTTCAATTTTAATTTCTTCTTCAAGTGCATTTTGATGCTGCATATTTTTGATTATAGGAGAAGCCTTTCCTTTCCCTTAGCTCTTGTTGTTGTTGTTGTTGTTGCTTATAATTTTTGTTGCTGCTGTTGCTTTTGTTGTTGTTGTTGTTATTAATACTTTGACTTTGGCCTTTTGTGGTTAACATTATCCAAACAAAACGCTTGGCACCCACAAAAAACACAGTTGATTGACAGAATTGGGACGCATATAAACACATACAACAACAACAACAACAACAACAACAGCAACACACACACAGACATACACATAGACACTGTGATGGAGACTTATAGGCAGGGGCAACATTTGAAATCTGCATGCGTGAAACTTAACGAAGCGTTAAAGTTCAAAGCGTTGAATTACATGACGAATATTTTCAGTGTTTCATATATAAATACATATATATATATCTATCTCGCTTTAGCTCTAGCTATCTCTCTCTCTCTCTCTCTCTTGTTCGCTTACTCTGTGCGTGTGCTTATAATCGCATATATTAAAACTCAAGCTTTGCTCAATTAAGCTTCCTTTATATTTTCTGCTTCTTTTTCTACTGCTGCTGCTGCTGTTGCTGTTGCTGTTGCTGTTGGTGTTGC
>JBAMBR010003931.1:0-15546 GCA_037044475.1 Zaprionus obscuricornis
TACACACTTCAACTTTAATTCTACCATATGCCACACAATGCAATCTAATTTAAGCTCTTGCCTAAATTATAAATACTTTGATTGCAATTAATTTACATTAATTGGCATTTGATTTAATAATTTCCTAATATAATTGATAAATTTCAAATTTAAATATATTGCAAATAAATAAATGAAGTTTTTAATAATTATCCTAATTTATTTTTGCAAATAAAAATAATTATAATTTATTTATTAATTGAAATAATAATTTAAATTTATTATTTAAAATTTTTTTTTTTTAAATTTATTTTTAAAAATATTAAAATAAATAAAATAAACAAAATGAATAAAATAAATAAATAAAATAAATAAAATATATAATATAAATAAAATACATAAAATAAATATATAAAATAAATAAATAAAATAGAATAAAATAAATAATAAATTAAATAAAATAACTTATTAAAAAAAATAGAATAAAATAAAAAAAAATAAAAATAAAAGAATAATATATGTATATAAAATAATGAAAAAAGAATTTTTTGCTGTAATATTTTTGCCATGTCTAGAAATTTAATTAAAACTTTTGCTCAGATTTGTTTAAAAATAAATTAAAAATAAAATTGTATTTTTTTATATATTTTTTTTTTTTTAGAGGAAGTCTACAAAAAAAATTAAATTTGTTTACCAAAAGCGGCTAAAGATATTAAAATGTACAAGCTTAAATTTAGCATAAATTAAGGCAAGTTTATTAAATTTATATTTTAATCTCAAAGTTGTTACAATTTGAGCAAGTAACTAAATATAATTGTAAATTGCAACAGTTGAATTTCTGTTGAAAATTTAATTCATAATTCAGTTAAAGATCAAAATGTATTTTTAATTGTATAAAAAATAAAAACTGCCTTTTTTTTGGAGTATGAAAAAGCAATTTTTTTTTTATAACTCAGACAATTTGCAGTTACAGTTAAAAGATGTTAGATAGAAAAAAAACAAAAAATGACGCGAACTTTTTTTTAGCGCGCTGAGTCAAAAATGCTTAACTGATCTTAAGGCGAAGCGAGTGTTAAACATTCGTAAAGTTGTTAACTAACTGAACACATGCACACACAGAGGGAGAAAGAGAAAGAGAGAGAGACATGCATATATATGGTGACTGCATCATTAGCCTAATGGCTTAACTGCAGCATGTTGCTTCTTCTTCTTTTACTACTTACAGTTTTTTGTTGTTGTTTTTATTTTTCGAAGTCTGAGAAAGTTGAAGGCAAAGAAACATTTGCATGCCATTAAGAGAGCAGCGAAAGAAACTTGAATGCTTCGCTTGTTTTTTATTGTTGCTTCCTCATTTATGACAACATAATTGCTAAGCCGTTACTTTACATAGTCATACACACACACACATACATACATACATATATATAGTGTAATATCTTTTTGTATAGATATTTGCCTGCATGTAAATTCTACAAGTGAATTTTTGAATTCTGTTACAGAATTAACAGAGCGCTGCTACGCTTTAACGCATCGCTAGCAGCAATTATGCGGCAACAAGCTTTACAGATACAAATGCAGATACAATTGTAGCTAAATACATATGCAGATACAATTGTACATATATATATATATTTCGTAGGTGCCAAAAAGTGTTTGAAAGTCAAGCGACGCTTTTGGCATTTGCCACGCTCGTTAGACCAAGATAAAGCTATAGCTATAGCTGTAGATACATTTAAAGATAGAGATAAATGTAGAGATAGACGACAGTTGCTGTGCTGTATTGTGTGGGATGTTCAATGGCAAATACATAAGGTGAAAAAATAAAACAACAAATTAAAAAAACAAACTAACAAAGCAAACAGTGTGAGGAAGAGAGTAAAGCAAAGTATTAAGTACAACAAGTATCTATAAGATACATACATATGTATGCACAACAACGCTAACGAGCGAAAAAAAAACACAGATGACTTTACTGTGAATGTGATGTTTGTTATATTTTCTTCTTACTGTTGCTGTTGATGTTGTTGTTGCTGCTGCTGTTGTTGCTGCTGCTGCTGTTGTTGTAGCTGTTGTGTTGCCGGTTTTATTAACGACACACGATACAAACGACACAAAAGGCCTTGCCATGAAGAGTGGCAAGTCAAGTTGAAAGTGAATTAAGGTTTTTTTTTTTTTTCTATGCTTTGCTTTTCTTTGGCGAAAGGCAAAATAAACAGCAACAATAACAACAACAGCAAGAGCTTTGGCAACTTTTATATTAATTTAATTAACGATAGCGCAAAAAAAATAATAGGAAAAACAATAACAAAATTTATTGCAAACACAGTAAAATTTACTGCTGATAAACAACAAATAAAGTTATTTGTCTTTGCCAATAACTTGTACTAGCGCTGCTGAAATGTATACTAATTCAATATATATGCTAGATATATGTATAATATATACTATATATATCGCACACTGCAATCTGATTGATTACCGTGTCATGCGATGATATAATATATATTGAACTAGTTTATATGCATTCAAAAGTTTCTGTTTATTTTAATAAATGTTAAATTAACAGTTACTCACGCATGTGTCTAGCTGTCTTCCTCTCTCTCTCACACTGATATATTCCACCCTCTTACTGATATCTTCGCCTCCCTCTCTCTTTGCTCTTTTTATATGCATTTCTAACTCTATTTGCATCTCTCGCAGCTCTGCTCTCTATTTATCATTTTCTCACGCTATTTCATGCTATTCTCTTACTTCATCTTTCTGCTGCATTCTCTTCCCCCATCATATAACTCTATCTCGCTCTCTCTATGACTTTTGCCACTTTAATCTTATCTCCTCGTCGCACTTGAAATTAAATTGCTGTCGTCATAAATTAAGCTACTACCAGAAGTTAAACAGACCAAAAACTGAAGATGCGTATATTAAAGTTTTGCTGAGTCCACAGCCAAAATTAACAACAATGACAACAGAATGCTTTGAAGTTTCAACTTTGTTTATTTTCATTTTTTTTGTTGGTTGTAAACTCTTCTTTTTTTTTTGTTTAGTTACTTTTGTGGCCCTGATTACCTGGTGACCACAAGGTGAGAGCCGCAAAAAAAAAAAGACCAACACAAAGCAAACGAAACATTACAAGCAAATATTTTTGGCATTTCTTTTTTCTTTTTTTTTAACATTCTTCAACTTTTTTTTTGTTTTTAGCTCAAGTTCTAGGCTATTGACACGATGCCAAGAAACCAAAAAAAAAAGAAAATAGAAGCGCATGTCACCAAAGAAAAAAAAACAGATGGAGAGATAAATATCTTACGGTTGTGTCTCTTATTTCTCTCTATGCAATGCGATGGGAAGTCAAATAAAAAAAAGCAACAATACGGAAAAACAGAAAAACACTTAAACATTAAAAACAAGTGAAAAATGTTTATTGTCAAACATGCTCGACTTAGTAAATACCCTGTACAAATTGTTGATCTTCTTTATACGTACAATATTCTATAGTTGACACTGTACTTGCCTTTAGACATTTAAGCTAATTACAGGGTATATTTGATAATGAAGTTGGAAATTGCAAATTGTCTATGGCATTATCTTTGGCTACTGAAACCGGTTTAATATCTAATAGTCCAGGGGCAAGGCAAATCTCTTTTGATACTACATACTTACATATATATGTATGTGATTGACCTTTCCCATACAAACATTTTTAATGACACCAATAAAAACAAAGCAAAGTGAAAAACGACAAAATCGTCGCTGTAGCCACAACCAATTCACCGGACGCGATCAATGACTAAGTACATAGCAGAAGACAAACACAAACACACACACACAGAGAAAGAGAGTGAAGTAGAGAGAGAGAGACATCGGCAAAGACGTTGTCAGAGCCATTTGGTTTGTTGACCTAAGCGAAGAGCATTCAATAAATTGAAGAAAATGAATGAAAGAAGAAAAAAAAAAGCCACAGACAGAGAAAAGAGACACAGATAGAGACAAGGGAGATAGATACGAATAGTTGGAAAAGCGATGACCAAGCGCAAAGATACTAAGCAAGGAGCCGTTGCAGGCAAACGACACACAAACACACACACACACACACACGTATACAGTTATATACTGAGACAGTGAGCGCAGCAGCAGACAAGCAGCGGTCACATGGGACATAAAATTTGCTCGAGGAGAGAGAGAGACATAACAATCGCGTTATTCATCTCCCCCTTCTGTTACTTTACAGCGCCTTAAACTACAAACGACAAACACAAAATGAAAAGCGAAATGCGTTCAAATGACGTCGTTGCTGTCGTAGGCGTCGCAGTCGCTGTTTCTGTCGCTGTCGCTGCCACTGTCTCAGTCGCTACTGCTGCTGCTGGTAGCGCGCTGCCAGCTGAAGCAGCTGCTGTTGCGCCTGCATGAGTTTGAATTGGAAATGCTTTTGTTTTTATGCTGGGCACTTGGTTCACATACCAAACAAATTTCTCAAGGTTTTCAGTACACACATACACATAAAGACAGACACACATCACACCCACTCGCTCATTGAAAAAGACACAGACACTAATTTGTATAAAACAAATACAAATATACTATATAGATACATACATACATACTTATATATTGCTAATTAATAAAGTTACCTACGCGTTGCAATCGGCGCGCAATTGGAGCAGCAATTGTTGAATTGCAATTGTAAAAGAAAAAAAAAAAAAACAATGTTGTACCGTTTCAAGTGTTTTTTTTTTATTTTTATTATAATTCACTATTGAGTGGGATTATGTTGATTTGTAATTATTATTATTAATAACATTAGGAACACAACTGTTAGCTGCTTTTTTGCAATGATATTTCTATATCGCACTCATTTATACGCACAAGCACACGCACAGTATTTCTATGCATGTAAATCAATCAACGAAGTCAGAACGAATTATTGTTTTTTTTTTTAATATTTACGTCATACCACTGCTTATTGAATCATTAATGCGAATTGACTATTGTTGCTGCTTCCGATTTGGATGTAGTTATATTTTTTTATTTTTTGTTTTTGCAATTAGTGAACACAAACACCGCAATGCGTATCCGAAAGATTTGCGCAGCAGCAAAATAACGCGTCCGTTCTCATCAAGTGTTGCTCGACAACAACAATAAATATGATACAATCTATGGTACAGAAACTAAATGGCAGAACGCAACGGAACGAAACGAAATGAAATGAAATGAATGAATGAATGCATCAGATAAGCCAAGCCAAACTTAACGAAACAAGCAGCTATTATCTACAACTAGCAGTGTTGGAAAATATTTGTCAGCGCCGCGCGCTATTTGTTATTAAAATAAAGTTTATTTCAATTTGTTGTATACAAAAGATTCAAATACCAACAATTTAAAATATATTTATAATGCTAAATATGCTTAAAATAAATATATATATATTTGCTTTCTACATATTTGTATGCTGTTTTAAAACATTGAAACAATCGATACACATTAATCGATATGCACTAGCTAGTGTTAAAAAACTTACGCGCTAGTTGTGCGCGCTATTTAAAATTCATTAAGCAACGATTTTGTCTTTCAAAGAACAAAATTTCAAAATTTAAATAAAAATGAATTAAGCGCCTAATTCACACAGTTTATAATTCAAAATTGACTTTATCTAATTATATTTATATATTAAATTCAAAAAACATTGTGTATATATTTCCTACGCTTGCACAATCGTTAGCTCCTTTTTTTTTTGTTTTTTTTTTTGCTTTTGTAAAAAATATTAATTTACAATTGCACATTTGGTGCTCTGCATGTGCATGTGTATGTATGTGGTATAAACACAATTACAAATTACAACTAATTTTTTCTTTTTTTTTACAATTACATTTTGGAAGTTCAACATTTAAAATACAATTACATATATTCGTTTTAGTATAAAGATATATACATATCTAAACATATATATATATATATAAACATTTGCAACATTAGTGCTCAACAATTAACTAATATTATTGCATATGCATAGGAAGACGCCGTCGTACATGCATAACGCATGCGCGTGGGTTTTTTATTTTACTTTTCTTTTTTTTAATAACAAAACATTGGCATATACACAAACATACACATACATACATACATTTGTGCTGTATCTGTATCTGTATTTACAAAATTGAATACTTCTTTCATCTTATGCTAAAATCAATCTTTTCAGCTAATACTAGAATTACTCGATAATTCCCACATGGAATTCAGTTCTAACTAGTCAACCTCCTCCCGATGTTGCCGCTTGAAGCTCCATTCAACAATCACAAATGCAATAGTGCCAATTGTGCCAAATATCACTAAAATTCCCAACTGTACATATAATCCAAAGAATGCCGAATAAAAGAAACTAATTGCAGCTGCCACCGATTGCATAAATTTAAATAATGCAAATGCGCCAACAGCATTATTAACATATTCACCGCCCAGCATAGAATAAACTTGTGTATTAATACAAGCATCGCCAAGACCCAAAAGGAATGCACAGACTAATGCCATGCTAGCACTGGGTGGATCCAAATATGATATATCGGTGGTATCCTTAAATGGTGCACTATTTGGTAGATTGACAAATGTCATAAAATATGCTGCCATATGCATTATATAGCCAGCAATGACAATGGGATCGCGTCCAAAACGTGTTGTCTTTGATGCCAAAATGCCAAAGAAACCGCCGCCAAAGACTTCACCGGCACCAATACAAATGCCAACAAGTCCAACAATTTCTTTCGGTGTTGTGGCAATTTTTGTGGTAAAACCAATTGCTGAACCAAAAACGCCACTAAAGAATGATAATTCCAATCCTACAACAAAATATATAGATATTGTTATTAAAAAATTTGCCTAAAAATTTATTTATTTTGCATGATATATACCTGTATAGAAGAAAGCCAAGCTAAGCAATAACATTTTCTTTGTACAGAAAAGTTTACCAGCTGCTTTTAAAGCATAAACTGCTTGATCACAACCTGTCTGCTTATGTTCCAATTCATTATCAGTTTCGGCATTATTTGGCATAAAGCGTAAGGCAGCCAAAAATACAATACCCAAAACAGCAACAGCAGTAAGAACACCAATAACTAAATTTCTTGTTTCCTTATCAATATGTGTTTTATCCTGAAATTGATAATAGACAAAAAGATTGCCAAAGAACATGCTACACTGTAGTAATGCCCAAAAGATGCCAGAATTTCTTGATATTGTCTCTGAATTACTGCAACGTGCCAAATATGTGCCTTGTCCCGTCCAAGTAATTGCGGCACCCAAACCAATAATTGCACTACCAATATATAGTAAGGCAGTTGAAGGAAATAGAAAAGTGATCATAAAAGCACTAAAAAAAGTGAAGTAACAGAAAATTAATATTATATCTGATATAAATTGTAGTATTATAGTATTACTTACGTATAAGTGAGAGCGCCAACAATCATGGCAACTCTAGGACCAGTGAAAGACATAAACGAAGGCGCCAACCAATTGGAAAGTGAGAAAACTAAATAAATTATAGCCAGACTCGTATAACCTTCGCCCTTGAAACTTGGATCTTCCTGCGATATGCTATCCAAAATTGTTTTCTATAAAAATACAAAACACATTAATTATGAAATTAATTATTAATTATTTTGTTACTCAAAAACCTGTCTATGAGAATGTCAATGTACGTTGAATTGCGACTTACAGTGCATGCAATAAATTTAAATGTTGTTTAAATTATTTAACTTAAATATTATGCACAAAACGTGCTGAAAGTGTTGAAACAAAAGTGTTCAGGGTTAAACTTTACTTATTTTCTCTCTCTCTCTCTCTCTATCTATCTATGTATATATTTTTCTTTCCGTTTATGCCGACATTTCCTATGCGGATGCGGCAGTTAGTCTATAGTTATATGGCGCATATATATATATATATATATATGTCGCATATGGCAAAATATATATATACATACTTCTACTATATATTATATACAACACTTTTAATTCATTCTTAGCACAAAAGACAACTTGAAAAAAAATAATATATAAAAACAAGTTTCAAGCCAAATTCAAGTGCAATGACAGCGCCACACAGCTGGCAAAATTCTTGCATGCCACAACAGTTTTGCATAATGTTTACACACACTTCCACAAAGTATATTCATTTTTTAGCTAGCGGTTTGTAATGAACAGATTCAGATTCAGCAGAGAAAGTTCCCCAAAAGCAGCTTACATTTTGTCAAGAAATTATATAAAGTCCTAAAAACATTTATGTAGTCAGAAAAGTTCCTACTTTTTTTCAGCTCGATATGACGATATATATATATATATATATATATATATATATATATATTTCCCACTGTTTAAAGCCAAACAAATTTCTGTGACTGAGAAAAACATAGCATAGTTGCCTCTACGAAGTTCCTAGTAAATAATATTAAGTGTATAAAAACTTCGATATGCCAAAAAATTTCAATTTATTTTCTTATTTTATATTTTGATATCTATGGAAAATTACACGGCGCAAAAAGATTTAAATATTAAAATTAGTTAGTTGCATTAGACGAAACATGTTTGATTTTTGAATGATATTAAAAATTTTCCACAATTAAATGCTAAGGACTGTGGGCCGTGGAGATTAGAAAATATAAAAATTCATTCGCTGGCGTTATCGCAACAGCTTGACTCTGACACCAATGCAATTGGAATGCAATTATTGATCAGGCCAGGCCGGGCTAGATTCGAGAGCGGGGCTGATCATAGTGCTCCTTGAGCTCATTAACTTGAGTAGCGGTATTATCAGTATTTGAATTGCATAAAAAAAAAATCAGCACAGCCTGACAGAACGACAAGCTTACGATGGGGAGGAAGGGCGGAAAAAAAAGTAAAAGTAAAGTTAATATATATAACTATAAATATAATCGAAGCATTATCAAAATTAACTTGAAATTTGCCTACTTCCAAAATGAAAGATTTAAGGATTTTTATATAGGAAGTCCTAAGCCTCATAGCCCTAAAAGTCTATCATTACTCTGCGAATATTAATAACACGGAATAATAATATCAATATTTGATAAATATTATATAGGAAATCCTAAGCCTCATAGCCCTAAAAGTCTATCATTACTCTGCGATTATTAATTGTGAGGAAATAATTTCATTAATAAGATTAACTTAAGAACTTAAACAAAATTATTTTAATTAAGACAAGTTCCTGTTCATTTCAAAAGATTAAACATGAAAAAAGATTAGATTTTGAAATTCTTTGCCGTGATAATCGAATAAATAATGTAGAACATTATAAAAATCTAAGTATTTATTATAATTTTCTATCGCATACTATCGTAAACTATATAATACTCAATCGTTCATATATGCTCTATATATGTACTATAGATATATGTTTTTGTACTCATTATACAATCGTATAGTTATAATCGTCAATTGATAAGCGTAGTATAAACAATTTTCAAGTTTTTAATCAGTTTTGTTAAGCGAACAAAATGAAAGTATTTTTTTTTTGTCGATTGATAAAAAATAAGTTGCAGTTGCAAGTTTGCATTAACTGACAAGTGGGTCAAGTTGTAAGTATATATAAAATTTGAAATTTATGCTTCTTTATGGAAGCTTCTTCATTGTATAAACAGGCAAAGTCTTCGACGAGTTAAAGATTTTATACTCTGTAGCCTCAACTTTTTCGAGGGATTATTCCTATAGTGAATACATGATATAGTATTCAGATTTAGATCTAATTTGTCTGAAATGCATAAGTCCTGAAGAAACTCAAAAAACTATAAATTTTAGCTTGACAAATAAGCAAGTTTTTCATACAAAAAATTCCATTTTCGATCAAAGGTTCCTATGACAGCTATATGATATAGTGGCACGTTTAGACCTATGATCATAGGAAGTGTGCATACAAATTTTATCATAGAGCAATTAATATAATTGCTTTGCAAGTGTATAAAAAAAAGGGTTAAATCTGCAGCGGAATTACGTAGCATCCAAAACCCTAAAGTAAAAACTGTATTTTTTTGTTTTCCAGTTTTTATCGATGATATTGGATATTAAATTTATTACGCAAAAAATACAACTGGTGCGACAAGTTGGCAACAAAAGCAAATGCTACGACAAAATGAAGGAGACATGAACATTATGAAAAAAAAAACGCAAAATAAAAAAATGCAGAAACAAGTTTCACTTTATGTTATACCCTGTAAACAACAGCAACAGTACGGCTATGCACAATTTTGTATAAATTTCGTAGCATAACAATGAATTTACTACAAACTTGTTTTAAATGTTTATGAGTTTAACTTTACCTCCACTGCCCCCCTTCCACTGCTACCACACACCACTACACTAGAGAGTGTTGTGGCTATAGGGCATTTTACAGTTATGTTATGTTACAAAGTTGTTGTGTGCTTGGAGGCTCGTTAGACTTAAGTAAGTTTTGGCAAGACAGGCAAAGGAGGAGGAAGAGCGGGGGGAGTATAGTGTGTAGAGTTATGTGGGCTCGTCTAAAGCACACCCACTTTTTGGTTAAGTAATGACGTAGCCAAACCAAGTTGCAAGCTTGCTAACATTTATTTTCATACTTTATAGTCGCA
Organism: Zaprionus obscuricornis; assembly: GCA_037044475.1. NCBI lineage: Eukaryota > Metazoa > Arthropoda > Insecta > Diptera > Drosophilidae > Zaprionus > Zaprionus obscuricornis. The sequence continues at coordinate 10,583 of JBAMBR010003931.1, forward strand.
GCTAGAGAAATACAGTCGCTGACGTCGTCAACGTGTTGGCGCGACGTCTTTTTGGCAAATGTAACTGCTAAAGAAACACATAGAGACACACATACAGACATACAGACACAAACAGACACACAGACACATACATACACATTTATATCTACATACTGTATATTGCTGCTATATAATGTAATGAAATTCATATGTTGGTCAGCTTGGCCTTGAGCCTGGCGTTTGTCTACCTCTCTCTTTCTCTCTCTCTGCATGTCTGTGTCTGTGTGTGTGTGTGTGAGAGAGTCTTTGTCTGTGTGTGCAGTGAACTTGCAATTGCAATGACATTGAAAGACTTTGACGTTGATGCGTTTTCAACCATTGCATACACATATACATAAATACATAGAGAGAGAGAGAGAGAGAGAGACAGACAATGAGTTAAAATATTGTGTCTTTGATTGCGCAATCAAGTGGAAAGTTTAGCTGCTAGCTTTTAAAAGCTAAAAACAAACTATTACAAAACTTTTACAGGATACAGCGACGTAGCATAACTGGTTTTTTTTTTGCTAATTTAACAATAATAATAACAAATACAAATAATAATATTGCACTCTATAATTTATTCTCTCTGATTCTTATACATACATATATCTATTGTCCAGATATAACAATAAAAACTTAAATCGACCCATATATATTTCCGCAAGATATGCAATGAGTTCATTGAATGCATTCAGTCTTTATATCATATTGTGATTTGTTTTTTTTTTATTATTATTTTAACTGCATAAAGTTAAGTATGAGCGTTACTCTATGTACATATACATACATATACTTTCGAGTATCTAGTAGTAATTGCATTTAGAGTATAATAGTAATTGACAAACAATTGCAGCACCACTACAAACACTAAAACCAAGGTCTTTTTTTTTAGCACGCTCTAATACAGGCCACTAATACACTTAGTCTATATATATACATATGTATGTATAGACAGTCTAACATATATATATATCTATAAACTTGCATATAGGAATTGCGCCAGTTAAAAAATTTGTCTATAGGTTTTTTGCTTAATCAATCGGTGAACGCCCTGCTTGAAATTCCAGCCAGATTATTGCTTAAAACTAAGGCGTAATATATTTTTTTTTATTTTATTTTATTTTGTTGTATTCGTGCGAATTATAGTTAAGTGTGCTCGACTATTAGTTACCCTGTAGCCATGTGCTGCAGTAGCATAACAAAGACAAGAAAGTTTTATTATCATTAGCAAAGATCTCTTAATATTTCAATTTTCTTTCTATCATTTTTATATTAGCTACATAATATAGTAATCCGATTTTTTTTTACCAAATTTAACGAATATGTAGAAATCGTGCCTATACTCGAAGTGCGAATAATATTTATAAGACAAGTAAGTAAGCTATGGTTGAGTGTGCTCGACTATTAGTTACCCTGCAGCCATGTGCTGCTGCAGTAGCATAACAAAGACAAAGAAAGCAATATTATCTTTAGCAGTCCGTAGAACTCAAAACGTTTCAGTTTTTGTAGCTATATATTAGCTATATAATAAACATACTAAACCGATTTAACGAACATGTAGAAATCGTGCCTAGCCTAAACTTAAAATGCTGCAAGTTGCATGCCGATAGCTTAACAAACAAAATTGTTTTTCAATCAATTATTTTTCATAGGTATCACATATAGTAGACCGATCTAACTACTTCCGGTTTATATTATATATAGCTTATGATAATTAATGACAAATATTTTCAGTTCAAAAGGACGAACAAACGACGAGACTCTTCATTCTAATCTAGGATCTGCCACGCCCTCTACTGAATGTTATTAATATACAACAACAATAATAATAATAATACCAATATTTATATACACTTTGCATGTTTTGCATTTAATTCTTGTTTTTTTTATTACCAATATATTGAGCGTATCATTGAAAAGTTGTAAGAGTTCAATGCACTTAATGAATATTTACTGTCTACAGTCTTCAAAACAAAACAAAACAAAAGAAAACAAGAAAAAACAAGACAATTATTTGTTAAAGTGTCAGCGATAAACGAAATGCTAAGCATACAGAATTCAAAGAAATGACAACCTGAAATTTTTGAAACAAACAAAAAAAAAAAAAGAAAATCTTGAATTAAAACAAGAAAAAAATATTTTAAAATAATGAATTTTTGAATACTCTACTAGTACTATGAATTTTAAAAATAAATTTCTTAGAATTTTATAGATAACCCAAAGGGTTTTTTTTTTATTATTTTTGTCGTAAAATAAACAAGTTTCTGTCAAAGTAATTAATTATTTAATTCTTAATGAAGTGCATGAAATTTTTGAGATGAATTTTAAGAAAACTTGTATAATGTATAATAGGGGAATTACTCGTGATAAGGCATAGCGCAAGTCGGTTCCGTTCTCTACAGATATACATATGCATGTATATGAAAGTAATTATTTATATATATATACATATATGTATATATTAAATACTTGACGACCTTCGATTTTAAAAACTGATAATTAAAAAGTCAAAACCGGACAAAAAAGCTCAAGAATAATTGTTGCTCTAATTCACAACTTTCTGTAAACATTTGTGAAATTTATTTAACAGTGCAGAATCATTTAATTATTAGAAATTCATAATTATTTTTAAAATATAACTCTACATAGAGAATTTTGTGTGGGCGTTGTCATCATTCTTTCCATTATCAAGTCAAGCAGCAACATTATTTTTTTCCTATTTTATTTCAGACGATTCATCAAGTTGAAGTATGTACATAGAACTTTGCCCTTTTGTAAATGATGTGAGGTTTAATTAGATATGCAAGCAGTGTTAAGGGTCATCAATTGAGTCTAAGTGACTCCAATTGCAAATTAACTGACTGATTTATGATTATGTGTCAATATAATAGATACTATACACTATTTGCAATAATAATATATTTAGACTTTGATGATAGTAATATAATAACAATCCGAACAACGGCCATAAATTAATATCAACTTTGGGATTATATTATATTATCATAAAATAATACTTATAAGCCTAATATATATATATATATATATTTAGAGATACATATGTATATTTTTATGATGTCTGATATTATTACATGAAGAGAGAAAGTAGATTAACTGTTTCTTTTTATATCAACTGAAATCAGTGTAATTTACTCAATTGGTAATTGAATGAAAATGAATATGAAGCGAGGCTCCTCTTGCTTTCTTTTATTGGAATGAGCAGAATGGAACTAAGCATGTAAGACACGTATGCACACACATCTACATCTACATCGACATACATATGTATGCATGCATGCATGCATGTGTATGTGTGTGTAGGTGTTCGTAAAAAGAAAAGGAAAGAAAAGAAAAGGGGCGAACGACAAAACAAAACGACAAGTGACGATAACGACGACGTATGCCAAGGCTACTATAACGTCTATTGGCAAGGACAAGGACAAAAATAACACAGTGGGTTGAGCAGGACATAGATGTAGCAGCATAGTTAAATATATAGGAATGTCAACAACGCCCACGCATACACAAAAAATAGAAAGAGTAAATTCCTAGACCTTAAAAAAAATGAAATTCTCCCGCGTTCTTACCTCAATATTACAAATTGTTTGAAATGCAGTAAAGACAAACATAAAGCCAAAGCCAAGTATTAAAATCATTACAAATTGTTTCTCCATTGTATTGCAGTTTATATATATTTTATTCGTTGTTACACTAATAAATTCAACTTATTATTTATTTAATTATTTAGATTTGCATGTTAAATGTACTGCATAGAAGATATGACGACTCGGGCGTTAAAGTTAGACGACAGCGAAATAATTAGTGAAAAATATATAAATCACAATAACTGATATTAATTATATATGTATATTCATATATCAGAGTATCTTTTAGAAATAACAAACAATTGTTCAAATAATAAAATCAACACAATAAATTAAGTTGACGTAAAAGTTAAACCGAAACACAGCTTAGCGATAAAGTTGATGTGAATGCGATGAAGTTTGAGAACGAATTGAGAAAGAGAAATAAATGTTAGCGCTTTTTTCTGTTATGGATAACAATACAAAGGCATTGTTTAACATGTGCAAGATATGTTATGCTCAACATGGCACTGATATACACAAAATGGCATCACTGTTAACACATGTACATGTTATCGATTTACCGCCACACAACGATGTTTACATTATCGATCACATATTTTACTTAGTTGGCAATAGTAAATAAAATACTAAAATAACGGAAAATTAAAAGTTGAAGACACATCCTTTCTATGGTTTAACATTTTACTTTAATTCCAATAATAATTAACAAATACAATAAAAATATTTAAATTTAAAAAACTTTTGTTTTTTTCAAATTAGCGCTTAAAATTTAATTATCCCAAGGAATCTGCAAATTTTAAATCTTTTTTTTTGATATTCAGATATCAGTCATGCATATGTTGTTCATTGATGAACTTTCAGATAAATTAAATTCATTACCTGATAACGAGCCAGCCGATTCTTCAGAATCTTGCAATGATTCTGAAGTCAACGGTGAATTATCACCTTCAGAAATATTTTCACAAATTTTCATTAATTTATATGCATTGGTAAAATTCTTTACAGCCGTTGTGCATTCGGAACACACAATTTTTGGTGTTGCTTTCAATTTGGATAATGTGCTTTTTATTTTTGCCGTTTGATTGTTATCATTTTTCTTTATTGCTTTCGATTTTTTATTCAATTTTGATTTTTTATTTATTTTACCAATTGTTGCTTTCTTAACCAATGCTTTCAATTGAACTATTTGTGATTTTTGACGTGCCTTTAAAATTTATTTTTAATTTTATTTCAAATAAAAAATTTAAATAAAATAAAAACAACAACTTACTAATTTAGAAACTGTTGAACATCGTGCTGCTCTTGCAATATCATCCTTTAAAATCATTGTATGCC
>JBAMBR010003932.1:0-71847 GCA_037044475.1 Zaprionus obscuricornis
GAATTTAAATGCTTGATTAGTCGATTGGGAACAGTTCAAGGACTGTTCACACATAATACTCATGCACATGATCATATGTATATATATATATGTCTATGTTTATTGTATATATATGTGCTGTGCATTTACAATGTGAACAAGTGAAAGTCTATGGCCAAAGTATCAAGTTAAAAGTGCTAAAAATTTATTCAAGCTGAAAGCATTTTTTTTTTGTTTTTTTTTAATGCTTTCAATCATAAAAAAAATTTAATAAAATTGTAAAATTATTCAAGCGAGAAAGTGCAATAAAAAAAAAATGAATCAAATGTTGAAATGAAATTTCTAGAAAAACTAGCACAAAATTTCTACTTGAAGAGTTTCGTGCGTAGATTTCAAATCTTTTGCCACAAATTGATGCCATAAAATTATGAAATTTATTTTTTATTTTTACCTGTTGACTGCAGTAAAATGGGCGCGGCAGATGCCTATACATATATTTTTGCTTGAAATTAATAGCAGGAGAAATAATAATATTAAATAAATAAAAAAAAATTAATAAAATAAAAAATAAATAAAAGAAAAAAAATAAAAAGACATACAAAATTAAATAAATAAAATAAAATATAAATAAAATATAAATACAAAATGAATCAAAGAAAAAAAAATAAAAAATTAAATAAATAAATAAAATGTAATAAAAAATAAATTTAAATAGTTTAATAAAAAATTATATAAAATGGAGAAAAAATAATAATTAATAAAAAAAAAATAAATAAATAAAAAAAAAAACAAAAAAAAAATAAAAGAAAATATTCAAATAAAAAATAAAATAAATAAATAAAATGGAGAAAAAATAAAAACAAATGAATAAATAAAAAAATAAAAGAAAATAAAGAAAAAAAAATAATAAATAAAAATAAAAAAAATATGAGAAAATAAATAAAAAAAATATATAAAAATATAAATAAAAAAATAAATAAATAAATAATATAGCGAAACAACAAGAAAAAGAAAATTGTAAGGAAAGAAAAAAAATAAATATATTAATAAATAATAAATAAGATAAAAAATAATAATTAAATACATCGCAATATACATATATCCTATATATCCTATAAATATATAATTTTAGATATTTTATTCAATTGAAATTAACAGCAGGTCTACAGAATTTTCACAAGCATAATTTGAAAGCTAGCTGTATTCCGTGGCTACTGGGTAACTTTTAGTCGAGCAGCGTTCAATGTCAATTAAAGTAAATACAAGTTAATGAACTTTAGCTGCACTCATTATATGCATTTGTGTGGAAGAAAAATAAACAATTTAATAAATTTAATTATACGCTTGAAACTTATGTTAAAACACACACACACACATGCAAAGAGAGAGTGCGGAACAGTTGAAATTAATGTTGAGTGCAACAGTGAAATAAAAATATGCGTCTGGCAGTGCAAACAACTGAAAGTTAGAATCAAAAATTTTTAGTCAGCACACGACGAGACTTCTGCTTCTGCTTTCTCTTGCTCATCTTTTTCTTCATCTTGTTTATTTTGCCAGCGACAAGAAAAAAAATAGTAAGAAAGAAAGAAAGAAGCAGAAAATAAGGCATAAAAATGTCGTTGACGTCTAGCACTTTTTAAGTTAAATTTTTTTTTTTTCTTCTTCGTTTTGCACAGCAGCCATTTCCGGCACACCCACAGCTTCCGTTATTCTTGCACTGCCACTGCTGCTGCTGCTGTCTACAGTGACTGCTACTGCTGTATATAGTTTTTAGCACATTTTTTTTAGCATTGCATAGTTTACGACTTCTTAACTCGATTTGCCGCAGGATAAAGTTTTGCTCTTGTTTTTTTTTTTTTTATTATTATTTTTTTTTTATATTTTTTTGGGCAGAATTTTTTTTGTTGTTGTTATTGTTATAGCACGGAACTTGTTAATTTTCCGCTGCAAATCTGTCAACTTTTTGTCAGTAAAAAAAAAATAAATAAAAAAACATGTTAAAAAAGAAAGCAAAGAAAAAAATTCAATAACAAGAAACAAATTTTAACTTTGCCTGCAAAAAGTTTTTTTTTGCTGTTACAGTTGTTGTTGTTGTTGTTGTTGCATATGACATTGCATACTTGTAGGCGCTGAGCCTGCTCTAATTAAAAGTCTAGACTTTTGTCATGTGTGCAAGCATATGCTGACTGTTTAAGTGTATATATGTGTGTGTGTGTGTGTACATGTACATTCTCATTGTCGATTGTCAGATCTGCTGATCTGCCCTCCATTAACCGCAATTTCCAATTAATCAACTGGCGCACATTACCCACAACAACAACAACAACAAAATGAACAACAACAGTAGCAACAGCGGAAGTCTCAATGGTGGCAACAACAATGTAAATGCACATGGGTCCTGCAAATGTTATAAAGTTAATTGCCATCCAGTTTACTGTACCCCTTGGTATGGGTCAATAGCTTAATGCTATCTCGCTCTCGCTCTCCATCTCCATTTCGCTCTCGTTCTCTCTCTAGCTCTCTTCATACTCTAGGGTTGTAAATATATGCATAGCGGCCTGTTTCAAGGGTCAATAACACATACGCATGCTGTGCCTCTCTCTGTGTGTGTGTGTTTCTCTTCGTCTCTCTCGTTCTCTCTCACTGTTGCAGATTTACTGTTAACTAGATACTAAAACTTCGTCGTGCTTGCAAATCTAATTGAGATTCTTTTTTAATTGTTCTGCTCAGCTTGAGAAAAAAACAAAAACAACAAGAAAAAGAAATAGAAAATTTTAATGAAATTAAAAATAAATAAAATAAAATAAAAATTAAAATGAAATGAAAAATAAATAAATAAATAAGAATAATAAATATATAATGAAATATATAAAATGGAGAAATAATAATAATGAATAAATAAATACATAAATAAATAAAATATAAATGGAGAAATAATAAATAATAAGTAAATAAAATAGAAATAAAAGAAAAAAAAATATAAAATTAAATAAATAAATAAAATGGAAAAAATTTTAATAATTAAATAAAAATAAATAAAATGGGGAAATAATAATAAATAAATAAATAAATATAAGTAAAATAAAATATAAATAAAAAATAAATAAAAGAAAAATAAGAAATATAAAACTAAATAAATAAATAAAATGGAAAAAATTTTAATAATCAAATAAAAATAAATAAAATGGAGAAATGATAATAATAAATAAATAAAATATAAATAAAAAATAAACAAAAGAAAAAAAGGAAATATAAAACTAAATAAATAAATAAAAAGGAAAAAATTTTAATAATCAAATAAAAATAAATAAAAAGGGGAAATAATAATAATAAATAAAATAAAACAAAAATAAAAAATTAATAAAAGAAAAAAATAAAAAAATTAATAAAATGGAAATTTAAATAAAAATAAATAAATAAAATGGAGAAAAAATAATATAAAAAAAATAAATAATTAATAATAAATAATAAGTAAATAATTAAAAATATAAATAAAAACAAATAAATAAAAATAAATTATTGAATAAAATAGAGAAATAAGAAAAACAATAATAAAATAAATGTAAAAATAAATAAATAATAAATAAAAGAAAAAATTAATAAAAAAAATTAAATATATCGCTATATATCCTATAAATCCGATAAATATATAATGTTAGATATTTTATTCAATTGTCAAGTTTTAATTCTCTTCGCTTATTCTACGCTTTTAGCTTTGCACGCTTTCTATTTGAATTTCTATCAACTTTGCTAACCAAGATAATTTAACCTTTTAAAAGCAGATACACACACACATGTACACACACATGCATGCTCGTTAAAAGTCCATTGAAATGACACAGAGAACTTGCGGCAAAATAATATTGAAACTGTTAATGAAGTTAGTTGAAGCTAGCAGCTGCAGCAGAAACAAGGATACAAGGACACAGTAGAATGTTCCTTGCATGCCATTCTATGTATACAACAGATCAATGGCGAGTGCATGAAAAACGAGCAGCATTCATTCAGCCATTGATAGCAATACTAAATGCGAAGCTATAGCAACAACTAAAGCTTTAGATACAAAGAGAGAAAGAGAGATAGTGTGTGGAGAAGAGTTACATTCGCATCAAAGTGGCAACAACTGGAAAAATGCAACAGCAGCAGAAGCAGCACACAAAACTCGATTTGTGTACGGTAATTAAAATTTAATCATTGGACATTAGTATTCACACACACACACACACACAGAGAGTGAGCGAGAGAGATAGAGAGTTACCGGTAACCATTCAGGTTGCCATGAGTGATGCGCATGCAGATGGGGGCGAAACGATAACGTCGCAAAGCTTAGTCAAATGAATGGATGCCCCAAGCTATAGTTGAGTTCCAACAAACAGAACAGCAGAGCGAGGTGAGTAGAAAATGAGAGTTAGAGTATGCTGGGGCTTAGTTAGTATAGTTAGTGCTGGGCAAATGAGCTCACAGCTCTTTTTGCTCGTTTTGTGCATTTTTGCTGCATACTTTGGGGGGCGCATTGACCAAGCGACAAGCACAAATCTCTCACTGTATATGTCTGTGTGTTTGTGTATATATTTTGCAATAAGCATAAATATTTGACATTTGTATTTTGGATTTTAAGCATCGGCATTTTGCACGCTTCATCAGCCAATTGCTTGCAACGAATATTTTGCAACCAACATTTGCCTGTGGCTTTCCGTATTTTCGTTTTGCTGCCAATTCACTGCGTTTCGCTTTCAGCAGATTTGTGGTAATGACATGCAATTAATTTGAGGTTTTTAAATACATGCAATGCAATAACTACAAACAACAAACAACAACAACAATAACAGCAACAACAATAACAACAACAACATTTAATGATAATGTCTAAAGTTTTATAATGATAACTGCACAAAGTGTCTGTGTCGGTGTGTGTGTCTGTGCGCTTATACATTCCACTGTGTGTTTGTATGCCTAGCTTGAATTAAATGCTCTTCAGTTTTTATTAAAATAATAATACAAAAATATTTATTTATTTTTTTTGCTTTGCTTAATTAACACATCATTTTTTTCTGTTTTAATATACTTAAAATTCATATGCGAAAAAATTGAAAAATGTAATATATACCTATTGCAATTTAAAGGGTTTCTTTTTACTCGTGAACTTTGAAGTATGAAATATAAGAGAGAATGAGAGTTCGACTTGCTAAGAATTTTTTTAATATATTTTATTTTTTTTATTAATTTTGGAAATATATATTTAGCCAGAGTTGACAAAGAGTCGCAGTTCATGTCAATTAAGCTTACTATTGCCATAAGTTAAGTAATGCTGTGGAAGAAAATTCAACGAATCATTAACTTTGCTTTCTTGTTTTCACATGTTTTCTAAATATTTATTTCTTAATTTTCAAATTTTTTTTTAATACTTTATAAATATTTTTTTATTAATATCAAAATATATTTTGTTTAAAAAATTTTATAAATTTTTTTTTTTTTTTTTTTTTTGTATTATTTATTTCCGCCGGAATCGTTCAATGCCATTTGAACATAACCGGACGTATGTATTTGGGAATATATATACACATATAGTAGACATTATACTATTTAAACTAAATACAATTATTTACAATTATTTACAAATATTTACAAAATTTACAAGGTTAGTGGACGATCCGGGAAGCGAGGTCACTGGGGTGTAATCTCTTCAGCCTTCGAAGAGGTTGCGGGTTGACAAGCCTGCTAGCCAGTGGGTTTGGGTGCGCCATGAGCCTGTCGCTATATCGGCTGCTATGTTGATTGATTTGATCGCCCACCGGAATTAGGCGGAGATCAGCTTCGATTGCCCGGTTGGTCACATACCAGGGAAGCCCAGTTGCCCGCCGAGCAGCACGTGCCTGCACCACCCTTAGCCTGTTCAGCTGGTGCCTTGAAGCTGTGCCCCAAACTTGGATACCGTACGTCCAAGTTGGCGTGAGGATCGCTTTGAGCAATAAAGCCTTCGTCGACAGCTGGAGACTTTTGGACTTCAAAAGCCAATCCATCTTCTGGAGCTTGCGAAGGCATTTGGATTTGATGGCCGTGATGTGGGTGTTCCATGTCAGCCGGCGGTCCAAGTGGACACCCAGGTAGCAGTGAGAAGTGACGTTTTCGATGTTGCCACCTTCGAAAGTCAGATCTATGCCGATCAAACGTCTGAGTGAGAAGGTCACGCATGCCGACTTACTGGTGTTAATAGCAATGTTCCATTGCTTGGTCCATCGCTCCATCGCATGCAGCCAGTCTTGAACTGCCGCCGCAGCTGTCTGCTGACATGAGTGGGACGCAAGCATGGCCGTGTCATCTGCATAAGTAGCCAGCAGCAGATAGGCAGGTGACATACCTCCGGGGAATGTGACGGGCAACGGCGCTGGCATGTCACTGGTGAAAAGAGTGTAGAGGAATGGACCAAGTACACTTCCTTGAGGCACTCCTGCGTGAATCTCTACCAGGCTGGAGCGTGAGTCTCTTACTGCTACTTCAAACGTCCGATCAGCAATAAAGGAGCTCAGTATGGCGAAGTAGGGTGCTGGGAGAAGATCTTTAATTTTGTACAGCAAGCCATCGTGCCACACCTTATCGAAGGCTTGCTTCACGTCAAGGAAGACGCCAACGGTGTGGAGCTTATGCTCGAGTCCCTGCGTGATGAGGTTGACCAGGCGATGGACTTGTTCTGGGCAGCCATGAGATTTCCTGAAGCCAAATTGATGCTTCGGTATGAAAATTTTTTTTTTTAAATATTTTTTTTAATATTTTCTAAATATTTATTTTTTTTAATTTTCCAATTTTTTTTTTTTAAATATTTTCTAGATATATATTTTTTTTAGTTTTCTAAATATTTATTTTTTAATGTTCTAAATTATTTTTAATATTTTCTAAAATTTTTTTTTAATATTCTAAATATTTTTATTTTTAAAATTTTCTAAATATTTTTTTTTAAATATTTTCTAATTTTTTTAATTTTCCAATTTTTTTTTTACATTTTTTAAATATATATATTTTTTTTTAAATTTTCTAAATATGTTTCTTTTTAAGTATTTTCTAAATATATTTATTTTTAATTTTCTAAACATTTTTCTTTTTAAATATTTTCTATGTATTTTTTTTAAATATTGTTTTTTAATTATTTATTTTTAATTTATTATATATTTTTTAAGATTTTCTAAATATTTGTTTTTCATTTTATTCATATATCTTTAAATTTCTTATATTCATTTGTCTAATACTATAAACTAGTATTTATTGATAGAGAATTGTATATTATCGATTGCAAGTTATCTGCAGTCGTAAGTGATACTGACTTTGAGTAGCACTACGATTAGTTATGGGGCCATGTTCATGTTTTACACAACATTAACTTGGCTTATTTATTAAACACGTGCAACTTTTGCTCTTCGACACAGCTGTGCACATTCATACACTTATACATATGTATGTGCATATGCGTGTGTGTATGAGTGTGCGTATGTGCGAGTGTGTTTGTATTTGTATTTGTGTTTTTGTGTATTACATGCCATATAAGAGCAGCAGCAGCAGTAGCACTACGTGTGCATATAAAATGGCGTTGGGCTACTAGACATAACGTCCTTCCATACTTTCATACTTTTTGCCCAATGTCCAACGTCCAACGTCCTACGTCTACGTCGTTGTGCTTGGCCACGACGAGACTATCCGGCTGACCGGTTGTTTGTGGCCTCAATAAATCAACCGGAATTAAGTCATCAATAATGAAAAGACATAAAGCAGGCCAACTGAGCAAAACTTGGAACTCTGCAATCGAACTGTACAGCAAAAAAAAAAAAAAATACAGAGAACAACAACAAGAAGAGCAACATAATATGTTCAGGGACCATAAAGATGCGCAAATGGTGTTGAAGTATACAATGTGCTTTCTACTTAAGTAACTCTGCTAAAAAAAAAGGGCATTAGATATGCATATAGTATATAGTATATAGCAGCTTGTACTATCATATATAAATTTAAAAAAAAAAAAAAAACTTAGTAATAAATTTCTATTTATGTTTGTTAACAGAAAATATAAAACTAAAAATTGAAATTGATATTATAGTTTTATATTGCATTTTACGTAGTATTTGTAAATATTATTTCTGTTTTTTTTTTTATTTTCTTGCTGAATATTTCAATTAATTTTAAAGTCATGACATTAATAATTTCTTCAATAAGTTACAATCAATTGATGTTGAATGTTGGCAAGTTACGAAACCCGGATTGGCAACAATAGCTGGCAATCAAGTTGAGCTTGAGTGGAGTGTCGACCGTGTGCGCGGAGATGTGTTAGCATTTATTAATTGTACAACCTCGATTGCGAAATATGCAAATTAATGATTCTACAAAAAAAAAAATAAATAAAATGTTGGTTGTGAGTATTAATAATTTGCTATTAAATTAGAAACCTTTTGCAAAATGTGAGCTCACAATTGTTTCAATCAAATAATGTAGGGATTTTTTTTTTTATTCTCCAATTTTTTTTTCTACCTATTTTTTTTTTAGCTAATTTGCAAATTTAATATATAGTATGAAACTGTCTGCTTAACTGGGGGGATAATCCCAAACGTAAAATCCATTGCAATCAAATTGTTTAGCCATCTGCAAAGTCATCACGTTTCACACATCAATCTTTAGGCATGTCCATGAAAGTTCTATTTGTGAAATCATTCCACATAAGATCTGATAACGTTGCAAATATTCTCACCCGCAAAATATATAATTAAAAAACAGTATGAAAGTTGCAGTTGGGACAGCTTGACTGTGTGATACCCGGTACCTAAAATATTTTTTAAAAATTTAAATTAATGCGATCTGTATAATAATTTTCACAGAACGCCTCCGAAAATTCTGGTGATAAACGAATATTGGAATGCTTCAGCTGATTATGGTGTCAGCCACAGCTTCTCATGGGCTTTGCATACATTTGCTGCTATCACAATGTCATCATACCCTCAGTACTCAACAGTTGCCGGGTATATAAAAAAAAAAATAAATGTTATTACTTCTCTCAGTTTATTATTATTCTTTTGCCTTGCGTGTTGAACTTTATGGTTTTTTAATTAGAAAAAACCACAACAACAATAACAATAGCATAATAATTCCAGCTGTGAGCTGTGATTGACGCAATTTCTGACCCGCCTCCAAAAAAATAACAGCAACAACAACAATAACAATGACTCATCAGTGTCTGTGCCAAGATCAAGATAAATTTATATAGATTTTTCTTCACTGTTTGTGCTGCTATATAAATACCCTAGAATAAAGAATTGACAGCCATTGGGTATGCTAGAATATATACTTAATTTTTTTTTTTATAGATTTCTAAAAGATTTATTTGTAAACTTTTGCATGTATTTCCCCGTCAATAAATTGCAAATGTCGCTACACGTTTTCTGCTGTCTACATTTTTTTTTTGTTTTTTTTTTTTGTTTTTTTTTTTGTTTTTTTTTTTTACTTACAATTTCAGTTGAAAGACAAATTCATAAATATTTTAATTAAAATCGAGTGATTGTCGTCAACATTGTTCTAAGTAAAAAAAAAAAAAAGTTATTGCAAAAGTTGTTGCAAGTTGATGCTGCTGCGCTGCCATTAACAGCGTTTCAATGCGGAAACAAGCAACGCCATTGCTTGCCCTGCCCCACAGTACATACATACAAACGCATTTGAATGTTTCGACTTACAGTTGTGTGTGCGTTCGAGTTCTCTTGCAGCACAACAACGTCATCAAGAACGCATAACATTTAAAAAGGCATCGAAAGGAAAGTCTAAGGAAAGGAAAACGTGGCAAAACAGCAGCAAAAGTTTTTGGCGCAAGTTCAGCGAAAGTTTTTTTGCGAATAGCTGCAAAAGAGAAATTTAACTAATTCCATTATGCATACAATGCAAGAAGATGAAACAGAAAACCAAACAACAACAGCAACAGCAACAAGAACAACAACGAAAAACAAAAAAATGTAAAGTAGAATTTAAAAAAAAAAATGTTAAACAAAAATGTGAAAACTTTGCCCTTGTTACGGCAGTCAGCAGCAGCAAGTATTGTGCAGAAATTTATATTTCTTTTTTTTTTTTTCTTTTACTTATATTTCTGTTAAGTCTTAAATTTCGCATAAAAATTTTACACTATGTTGATCTTTAAATGGCGCAAATAATGCTACATTGGACAACATTGAGCACATCGCTTAAGCCCATTAGAGAGTTAAGAAACAACATTTGTGTTTTCTCTCTCTCTCTCTCTCTCTCTCTCTGTGTGTGTTTGTGTGTTTGTGTGTTTGACAACAGCTCAAGTGATGAACGTCAAAGGTTAACCTAATCGCTTGAGTGAAAGAGAGAAAGAGAGAGAGAGAGAGAGAGGGAGAGAGACTGTAAGAGACACTGTATATTTGCCATAGAATCGATAGAGCTTAAGTATTAGAAAGAGACGAAATCGACTTTAAGACAAGCAGCACATTTTAGCAACACAATCAATCAATCAATCAATCATCTGCCTCATGCACACATTCATTTATTAGTATAATATTTAGTCGGTAATTATAGCTAAATGTGCTACATACTCGAAGAGAGTCAAAAGTGCGTTACAAATACTTCAAAATGAATATTATGTGTAGCATTTGTAATTGAAGCTAATCGCATTAAGTTCAAGCACAATTTCAACATTTAATCAAGTGACATTTAAGCATGTTTCAAAGTACTTTTATTGAAGTTGTAATTAGTTTAATGTTTGTCTGTTAGCATTAACAGTAACATTAACATCGACTGTTCAACTTAACATTAACATAGACTGTAGTTAATCTATGCCTCTCTAAGCATTAACAGTGATACGTTAAGAGTTTGAAATCTTATATGCTAACTATGTTAACTGTATGTAAAGTTCAGCTGTAATATGTAATATATATTGACATGTTAACTAACTGTTAATCACATGTAAAGTTCAGCTGTTAAGTAACTTCAACAATCGCATAGTTAGCATTTGCATGAAAGTCTTGAGTATGTTAACCGTGCTAGCATTAAGTTAACAGTCTGTTAAATGCATATCTGTAGTATGTTAATCACTAACATTAAGTTAACAGTCTGTTAAATGCATATCTATCGCATGTTAATCACTAACATTAAGTTATCAGTCTGTTAAATGCATGTCTATCGCATGTTAATCACTAACATTAAGTTAACAGTCTGTTAAATGCATATCTATCGCATGTTAATCACTAACATTAAGTTAACAGTCTGTTAAATGCATATCTATCGCATGTTAATCACTAACATTGAGTTAACAGTCTGTTAAATGCATATCTGTAGTATGTTAATCACTAACATTAAGTTAACAGTCTGTTAAATGCATATCTGTCGCATGTTAATCAGTAATCACTAACAGCATCTTCTGCTTATTAAAACTATGACTCTGTTACAGCATTAACAGCAATATGTTAACCACTTTCTTAGCATAAGAATGTTCACTCCAACTGTAAACTGTTAACAGTCTGTTAAATGCAGCAATATGTTAACAACTTCATTAGCATCAGATTGAAAATACTTAACAGTCTGTTAACTGTTTGTCTATTATATGTTAGTTCAATAGCAGCATCTTCTGCATATTTAAACTCTTACTCTGTTAGCTTTAACGGCAATATGTTAACAACTTCATTAGCATAAGACTGTAAACTGTTAACAGTCTGTTAATCGCTTGTCTATCATATGTTAGTTAAGTAACAGCATCTTCTGCATTTTTAAACTCTTACTCTGTTAGCTTTAACACCAATATGTTAACAACTTTCTTAGAATATTCACTTCAACTGTTAACTGTTAACAGTCTGTTAACTGCATCTAAGCTTTATCATAGATTTAGCTAATTAGTTAATTGATTTTACGTTCAACTGGCGCATATTAAAATATATTCAATCAATTTTAGACATAATCAGAACGAAAATAATCATATTCCATATTCCATATCTATTTATTTACTATATTATTGACTTTACGCCGTCAAGCAAAAACAAATTCCTAATAGTCCCCTGACATAGCATTGAGTGTAAGTCAATTTTTTTTTTTTTGGATTTTCACCTGTATTTATTTCCAACTGCTGAAAATCCTATTTCAGTATAAGAAAAACAAAAAAAAAAATGAAATCATTAAGCGGCGTTTACTGTCAACAAATGGCACGCAAACATTTCAAAAGCAATCACATCGAACCATAGGAAATAATAAAAAATCATATAGGCGGAAAACTCACACTGTAACTTCCCTTTACAGCTCTTTCATTTCTACAATTGCTGCTGTGGCTGTGGCCTGTGACTATATAGTATAAGAAACACAAGGAATGTTTTTACTCCCCAACAAGTTGTCGACTTGCCGTGCAATTGAGTTGAAAGACAAACAAAGCGTGAGCTTTGTGCCAGGTGAACGCTATATTGAGGTACAGTGGTTGTGCCTGTGTGTGTGTGTATGTCTGTGTGTGTTTTCATTGTCTGTTGTTGTTACTGCTGGAAGGGCTTACTGTGGCCACAATAAACGTGGCTACGATTCACATTCATTCATTCATTCAGTCAGTTCGTCAATTACATTGATTTCGTGCATTTGGCGCCGCGGTTTGTTTGCATTTTTGACAGTCAAGTTTTCTTTATATTTCACTTCTCATTTTTTTTGTTTTTTTTTTTTTGTTTTTCATTTCTCTTTTTTCTTTATTCTGCGTTCTGGTTTTTTTTTGTTATTTTTGTCACCCACGAGCGGAAACGGAAACGTTCTCCTCGTCGTCGTTGTCGTCATCGTCATTGTCAGCATTGAGAACTTGAAGCATTTTTATTTCTCTCTGTCTTTCTGTCTGTTTGTCTGCCTGTCGATGTGTGTGTCTCACAATTTAATAACACAAAGTGTCTCATACTCTACCCCTCTACCTTTTCCCTCACTCTTTCTCCTCTGCCCACCCTCCCTGTGCTCTTTTCTTTTCACTTGATATTTGTATATTTTGTCTACCTTTTATTATGCTGCGACTGTTAACAAAAACAACAACAACAACAATGACAACAAATTGCAATAACAACAAATGCCACTGATTGACTTTGCCTCTGTACAATTTTCATTATTATTTTTTTTTTTTATTATTATTTTTATTTATTTATTTTTTTTTTTTGTTTTTTTTTTTTTTTTATGTGGTTTGAGTTTTGTCGTACGATTTTCTCTCGAACGAACTTGTTATTGACTTTGACGTAATGTTTTTCCTATCAGACATTCAACATTAATATCTTAGCTCTCTCTCTCTCTCTATCTCTGTCTCTTTCACACACACTCTCAGTCTTGCTTAGTATTTTGACATTTCTTCTATGCGATTTTGGCAATTCTTTTTTTTTATGACTTTAATTTTATGAAGCGTAAAAAATGTCATTAGACTGAACAAGAATCGATAAAAATTGTTGAATTTTTTTTTCATAATTTTTTTTTAACATTTTTTTAAAGCTTTTCATGCTTGAAAGCAGCGACTAATCTATGACAAACAAATAATAAAAATATATATTTTAATAAATATTTTATTATGCACAGAAAGCAAAAAAAAAAAATTTAAATAATTTTTATAAATATTATTTTTAAATTTTAAATAAAATTTAAAAAAAAAAAAATATTTAAATTTCTTTTCAGCAAATTTATTGAATGCGCGGCATATTCTTGTTATTTTCTTATTTTATTTCGAGCGAAATGTATTGCAATTAAATAAAGCTTAATGGAAGCTTAAATAAAATAGATTAAATTATGCTCAGACCACAACACATACACAGAGACAGACAGACAGACAGGATGAAAGAGTGCGTCGAGAGCGAAGAGAAGTCAGGAAACGTTACGCAATTAAACCTTGTTCGTTGGGCCTATCGTGCTGTGAGTAATGCGAAAAGGGGGCTGGGGGGCAGGGCATGTGAAAGCAAACGTATTTATGAAAAGAAAATGGAGAAAAATATTATATGAAAATCAACACAAATACGTGGCACTCAACTCAGAGGCTGAGGCAGACGCCAGTAGCCAGCAGCGAGCTGGGAGCAGCCAGCAACCAGTCGCCAATTGGAATTGCAATTGCAAGTGAATATTTACTTATCGCCAGGCAGATAACAATTCACTGCACAGCCAACAATAACAACAACAACAGTCCAAAAACCAAAGTGAACTTTATTAAAATTATGAGAAACCAAAAAAATAAAAGAACAGATTAAAAAAAAAAATAAAATGCAAAATATAAAAAAAATGACGAAACTGCTGCGCGCCAAAAGCAAACGCCAAATGAAATGGAACTCAACTATGTGCAGACAAATGTTGGCAAATGGAGTAACGGCAACTGCCGCCTGTCTCTGGCAACAAAGGACACGCATCATACTGTCCATATACATATGCATATGCACAAAAGGGTCGCCTTACTGCAGCAGTAGCAGAACAGCAGCATATGTTCGACAGGGACAGAGATTGCAGCTGGAGTTGGAAGTTACAGCTGCAACAGGAGCAAGAGCAGGAGCTAGAGCAGCTGCCTCCTGTTAAGCTCTGCATGCTATGAACAGGATGCAAAAGTGCAGTCGATTAACGGAAGCTTCGAGTGCGAGTCTTTTGAATGGTATTTGGGGCCGTGTGGGCGTGTCATGTCTACAGGCATATGCATTTTTATTAAATTTAATAAAGCTGCAATTAAACAATTTACTTTTGTTGCATTTGTCGCGTCGGTTGAAATCTGAAATTAATTTCGTTGTGGTTTCTGCCACACGAGACGTGCAATAAAAATTGGCGGAAGTTTGTAAATAACACTTGAACTGATTGACTTGCAAATACCGCGCAAAAATATATCTTAAAAATTCCAAGAAATTATAAGAGAATTGAAGTTAAAGTTAAAAGCAAAAACCGTTCGACTTGCAGATACCGCGCAATAATAGTTATAATAAATTTCTATAAATTTAAAGAAAATCTAAGTTAAATTTAAATGTGACAACTTGCACTTTATTGACTTGCAGATACCGCGCATAAATATTCCCCGAAAAATTTCTATAAATTATGAGAGAATTTTAGTTAAAAGCAATCTGCCACGTGACTTGACTAGCAAATACTGCGGATTAATAATTTTTGCAAAATTCCTATAAATTATTTAAGATTTTTAAAGATAAATTTAAAAGCGCTACGTAACGTAGCAAATCCAAAATTTTGTTAAGCTAAAAAAATTTACAAATTTTTATATTTTTATAAATGTAAATAAAATTATATTTTGATGAAATTTATTGCTATACCCAATGAAATAATTGTTTTCGCATGCAGGGTATAAACAATTTAATTTATGATGCGCAGGTCAGACGAGCGTAAAAAGAGTTTGTAGAATACGAAAAGAGAAGTGACAGAGGAAATGCAAAACCATAGCGAGATTAGGGTAGTCAACTATAAGGGTTAGTTACTACTTGTTATTATGGTAATATTTTGACGCAAAGTCAAATCAAACTAGAAAATTAAACAATTACACTGCACAGAGAAATGAGTTTTACTGCGTTTGAATGAGTTTCGCTTAATATAATAAAATTTACATAGTGCGACGAAAACTTTTACAATGCAAAATTTTGTTTGTTTTTAAAGTATAATTTTGGACTTTGGAGTAGATGTTGGAAAAAGTTTTTGAAAATTTCAAAAATATTTTAAATTTAAATATAAAAAAATATTTATTATGTAGTTTTTAATATTTTAAATGTTAATAAAAAATATTTAATTTTATTTTTAAATAATATAAATAAAATTAAAATTAATGTAAAATGTTTTATAAAAAATATTTAATTTTATTTTGTATTTTTAAAATTTTTTCATTTGTAATATTTAATATAATATTTTATATATATATATTTTTATATTTAAATCTACTTTTGAGTAGATGTTGGAAAAGTTTTTGAAAATTTCAAAAATATTTTAAATATAAATATAAAAATATTTATTATGTAGTTTTTAATATTTTAAATGTTAATAAAAAATATTTAATTTAATTTTTTATTTTTAAATAATATAAATAAAATGAAAATTAATGTAAAATGTTACATAAAAAATATTTAATTTTATTTTTAAAAATTTTTCATTTGTAATATTTAATATAATATTTTGTATATTTTTTTTTATATTTAAATCTACTTTTGAGTAGATGTTGGAAAAGTTTTTGAAAATTTCAAAAATATTTTAAATATAAATATAAAAATATTTATTATGTAGTTTTTAATATTTAATTATATAAATAAAATTAAAATTAATGTAAAATGTTATATAAAAAATATTTAATTTTATTTTTAAAAATTTTTCATTTGTTATATTTAATACAATATTTTATATATATTTTTTTTTATAATTTTTGATTTTTTTACTACAAAAAAAATTAAATTGATTTTTTTATAGATTGAAAAATTATTTATATAAAAATAAATATTTAGCATATATACTATATTTAGTTATTATTTTGTAGCACTGTGTGTAGTCAGCGATGTGCAAAGATTATCAGTTGGTTTGGCAATTAGGCAACTTTATAGATCATACGGCAGGCCGTTTGGTCTAGAGCAAAACCAAAGGTCAGTTGAACTGGCAAAATGAGCGAATTTGTCAGACTGCTACGTTGTAACATTATTTGGGCCAGCGTTGTCATTGTTATCACAAATACGAACTGTTGCGAGGGCAGTACGAAAAGTTCAGCACAGTCAAGTGAACGTTATAAATGGACAACGGTAAGCAACGATGTTCAGTTGCAAGTTACATTGTTTATGTCTTATGTGTTTAATCCATGCAGCTGGACTGGTTGCAACAATTGAACTATAGCCACGAGTTGCATAATGTGACAACTGACGATGGCTATCAACTGCAGTTGCAACGACTGCCACATGTTGGCGCACGACCAGTGCTACTGGTGCATGGTCTGTTGGGTTCCTCATTGGGCTGGGTATGCCTCGGACCCGATAAGAGTTTGGGTAAGTCGCGTGAGGCGTACATTCGCATAAACATTTTTTGGCTAAGTGCGTTGGCAGCATTTCAGTTGCATCGACGCAACTATGATGTGTGGCTGGCGAATTTGCGTGGCATGTCACCCTATGGCAGACATCACCTGGAGCTAACCGATGTCATGACTCAATTCTGGCGATACAGTTTTCACGAGCATGGCGCATACGATTTGCCCGCCATAATTGACCACATTGTGGAGCTCACAAAGAGGGAGACCGAAAGCCTGAAGCATGGTAAGGAGAAGGGAGAGGGGAAGGATACTGAGCAGGAAGAGGAGGCAGTACGGGGAGGGGGGCCAGCACAGGGAGAGGCACCCGCACAGGAGGAGGAGTCAGCAAGGGGAGAGGTGCCAGCACAGGGAGAGGAGCCAGTGCAGGAAGAGGTACCAGTACAAGGAGAGAAGCCAGAACAGGGAGTGGAACCAATGCAAGGTGAGGAGCCAGCACAGGGAGAGGAGCCAGTACAGGGAGTGGAACCAGTAAAAGGAGAGGAGCCAGTACAAGGAGAGGAGCCAGCACAAGGAGAGGATCCACAACAGGAAAAACCGTCCAAAGAGGGGGAGGATTCAAAAGAAGAGAACGAACCCGAACAGGTAGAGGAGCACAACACAGAAATGGAAATAGACGATTCTGTGGAAGAGCTAGAAAATGGGCACCCGGGGCAGGAACATTCACAAAAATTGAAGCAGCTGGAAAAGCAGGAGAAGGAGAAGCGTACACCAGAAGAGCGTCAAGTTCTGCTAATTGGACATTCGCAGGTAAGCAAATCCTCTCGGCATGGTAGATGATACCCCAAATTAATGATGTTTCACAATGTTTACCTTAGGCCTTTAATGCATTTCTGGTACTTTGTGCACTATATCCGCGTTTCAATCAACATATACTGCTAATGCAGGCATTGGCACCACTGGCACGACTACATCATCATGTGCGTTTCGATAGCAGACAGGTGCGAGCCATAATGAAGTTTGTTAAGGTAATTATCACATTGCTTGAATAAAAATAGAATAGATTAATTAACAATTTGTCCCTGAAATATTTAAACATCCTTGAGAAACTTTAGTTTTCAATAGATTTTATTATTTGGGTTTATTATAGTAGTTCGCTTTGACGAATGGCATTCGCGTAATTTCAGCCTCGTAGAATTTGTCGCGTACTTTCAGCTCCACTTTGGTTCCAGGCTTCTTCAATTGTTCCTGCACATAGCCCATTGCAATATTACGTCCTGTACTGGGACTAGGACAACCACTGGTCAATTGACCTACCTGTTGACCCTCACTATAGATGGCAACGCCGGCACGTGCTGGCGGTGGTTTTGCACCAAGCATTTGCAATCCGATGCGACGACGTTGTACGCCTTCCTTTAGTTGTTGTAATATAAGTTGAGCTCCAGGGAAATCTAAGGTGCTCCGACGTCGCTTGGCTACCAGCCAAGCAAGCGCTGCTTCAATGGGTGTTGTCTGAGCGTCGATATCACTGCCATAGAGACATAAACCAGCCTCTAGACGCAGTGAATCTCTAGCACCAAGACCAGCAAGTTTCAGCTCACCACCAGCTAGCAAAGCTTCTGTTAAAGCTTCGACTTGTGTAGATGGAACAGAGATCTCAACGCCATCTTCACCCGTATAACCGCAGCGTGTAATGCGAACATTCTTGATGCCCGCCAGCTCAAAGATGTTCGAGCGCATAAAGTAAAGCTGATCCAGAGTTTGGCTTTTGGATAAGAGTTTACCTAATGCCTTGCTAACTTGTGGACCCTGCACAGCAATAAGTGATTGCTCCGACGGACTAAGAAAGTCAATTGAAACATCTTTGCCTTCGCTTTTAAACTTGGACTACAAATAATAAATTCTGTTAGCAAGAATTAAAGTTTTCCTCCGGGGGTCAAATCAACAAACTTACCACAGCAGTGCTCATAATATTCATATCCTGTTGCTTCATAGCCGCATTGGAAACCACATAAAGTTCCTTCTCATTGACTTTGTTTACTATCAAATCATCCAATATGCCGCCCTCAGCATTGGTAAAGACTGTCAAACTTCCACTACCCGCAGGCATATCCAATATGTCAGCAGTACAAATCGTTTCTAGACAACCCGCTGCATCCTTGCCCCTCACATAGGTTTGCAGCATGTGCGAAACATCGAATATGGAGCCAACATTACGTGTATAGAGATGTGAGGCAATGATACTTTGATCCGAATATTGCACTGGCAATGCATAGCCACCAAAATTTACAATTTTTCCACCTTTACGCACATGAAAGTCATAGAGTGCAGTACGTTCACCCTCAGTGGAGGCGTAACGTATATTCTGCTGGGCATAAACGGAAATAAACTTCTGTGAATGCAGGCGGCTGCTTAGTTTAAACATCTTGGCGAGACTGAAGGCATGTTGGCAAATATTTCATCTCTGTCTAGCCAGGCGACTGATAAGCGCGTTGACATCGCCTGACATCATGATGAGAGAGACTATATAATAATGCTTGCTACTAGACCTGGAGACAAGAAATATAGGCTTAAGTGAGCTAATACTGAGGTTCAATAACAAGCTGATAACCCCCCGTAGAGCATGACAATGTTTCTCTCTCTTCTGTTTTTAGAAAATTCTATTTACGGTAAGTATGAGCAGCAACAGCTGTGAAGCAGTCGAAGAGCATGCTGCAGAGAGTAATAAACTTATCAGTGAAACGAATAATTCATTGATAAGAGAATATTAGGTTTGAGAAGAATAAGAAGTATCGTTGAAATTTATTTGAAGAGAGCAAAGTAGGTTGAAGCGTAAGAGCATGTGGAATTTAAATTTATATTTGTTTTTTTTGAAAGACTATTATTATTTGTAGTTATTATATTTATTTACATTTATTTTAAAAAATTTATTTTTATTTAAATTTATTCATATTTACTACATCTTACTTATATTATTTATATTATTTATATTATTTATATTATTTATATTATTTATATTATTTATATTATTTATATTATTTATATTATTTATATTATTTATATTATTTATATTATTTATATTATTTATATTATTTATATTATTTATATTATTTATATTATTTATATTATTTATATTATTTATATTATTTATATTATTTATATTATTTATATTATTTATATTATTTATATTATTTATATTATTTATATTATTTATATTATTTATATTATTTATATTATTTATATTATTTATATTATTTATATTATTTATATTATTTATATTATTTATATTATTTATATTATTTATATTATTTATATTATTTATATTATTAATATTATTTATATTATTTATTTATATTTATATTATTTTTTTTATATTATTGACATTTATTTTAATAAATTTATTTTTATTTAAATTTATTCATATTTATTACATTTATAAATATTTTTATATTTTTTTTAATTTTTTTTTTTATATTAATATATTTGTTTTATATTTTTATATTAATTTATTAATCATATTGCTATCATTTTTTTTTTGTATTTATCAATTTATATTTTAACTTATTTCATTTTATTTATATTTGTTTGATTGTTTTTTTGAATATTTTATATTTATTTGAATTTATTTATATTTATTTTTTTTTTTGTATATTCACTAAAAAAATATTTTTCTTTCTTTCCTTCTTACAGAAACGTGAGAAAGCAAATAAATTTGAATTATTTCCACCTGGAGAATTACGTAGAATATGTCAAAAGAAAAGAGAACTCTGTGAATATTATACCAAAATTTTAGCTGGCAGTTCCCAAAGTAATAAGAAGGTAAATTAAGCTTATATGACTTCAAGTGACTTCAGGCACTAACTTATTGGATATTCAACAGCTACTTGACGTATTTAACTATGAATATCTGTTGCAAGGTGGCTCTGCGCGTGAGTTACATCATTTGCAACAAATATGGAAATCGGGTGATTTTATTTCCTATGATTATGGTGCAATTGAGAATTTGAAGTTCTATCACAGCATCGAAGCAATAAGTTATAATCTTAGTCAAATACATGTTCCTATCATATTATACTTTGGTGAAACTGATGCCATTGCCACACCCGAAGGCGTACATAATATCTATGCACGAATGTTAACAACTGTGCGCAGTGTACGTCGCATAGCATCCGCAAAGTTCAATCATTTCGATTTTCTACTTTCAACAGAGGTCAAAACATTGGTTAACGACAAACTGATCGAGTTAATGGAAAAATTTCTCGATGGTAAATTACCGTATATAATTGAATGAGCAACTGATGACAGCTAAGTGATGGCAGTAGCAGGTGTTGTACAGGGTGCTAAGTACATAAGTAATTGGGTCTCACAAAAAGCTCTCTCACATCAAAGCTAAGCAAGCATTGAATCTCATTAAAAGTGCGAAGCGAAATGTATTTCTTTTTATTTGTATAATTTTTTTTTTGTCAGGCAAATGACAATTATGTAATCGCTTCGATGCTTGGACGTACCATAAAAAAAAATAAATAAATAAAAAAAAAAACTGAATACTAAAAGCTTAAGTGTACAATAACAATAACAGCAGCAAAAGCAGCAACAACAATAACTGTCTGGCTTGAACACTTTTACTTTCTTTTGATTGTCCACTAAAGAGGCAAACGAACAACAAATTTGTTTGTGTTTTGTTTTGTTATTGTCTTTGTTGACCCAAAATAGAAGAGGCAACAGCGTCGATGGCCAACAACGCTGCTAACGTCTGCTGAGCCAAAAAAGGTTATTAAGCCATTTCTTTTGAAATTTTTGGCCAAAAACCAAAACAAAGCAAACGTTTTAGACAATTTTTATGTATTAGAAATAATTTTTAATAAAAAAAAAAACTTACCATTAATTTTATTTAAATTTTTAAAAATAAATCATATTTAATTTTATAATTAGCCAAAACTGAAATTTGTTAACAATTGACATTTAAAACTTATTTTTATTATTTTTTTTTTTTGGCAAAAATAATTTTCAGAATTTATTGCCATTTCTTTATCATTTTGTCTCTTTGTTCTTTGAGCTTACACAATTTCCTGTTAAATGTTGTAAGTGAAAAACTTATCAAAAGACATTACAAATTATCTTTGTATATAATTCGACCTAGATAGAAAGTGTTACAATTTCAGAGTATGACACACCCAATGAAGCTTTACTGTAGTCAAAGTGTTCAGTTCTTTATTGTTAGCAACGCACTATGCATCATAATTTACCTTTCATTCGCAATCTCTCTCTCTTTCTCTTCCTCACGCTCTCTCCCTTGCACTCTTTCACTTTAATTAACTGTTCCAAAAAAAAAAAAACAAAGGTAATAATGTTAAGTATATGCGACTAGTTGATGCGCTTGCAATTATTTTTTAAATATTTCAAAAATTTTAAATATTAAAAAAAATTAATAAATAATTTTTTTTTATATTTTTTATAAAATTTTGTGTTAATTAAATTTGCTTAGCAGTAATGCCGCTTTAATTTAAGCAGTGTATTATATAGCTGGCAAAAGTGGAAATCAACAGCAAATACGCATATTGTGATTATCTTTTTTTGTCATTGTTGTTGTTGTTACGTTGATCGAAAGTTTTCGGCATTCTTTGTAAGCGCGGAAGTTTTTGAAATGCGTTGCCGGTTTTTGGTTTTCGGTTTCAGTTTCAGTTGAGGCCGCGACGTGCATTGATCAGGTTGACCAATGTGTGAAGTGATACACTGAACTTTAACTGAATTTCACTTTAAGTTTTTCATTGATTTACCATTAAGAAATAATAATGGGACAACGACGATTGTTTTTGCTTTTGGGTTTATGTTTACTCATAAATCGAACACAAGCGCAACTCATTGGTGGCGAAGAGGATGAAGAAGAGGATGAGGAAGAGGAAGAAGAGGAAAGCATTGAAGATGAAACGGTCGAAGAGAAATTGCAAAGGAAAAACATTAAACAAGACTCAAACTTAACAGTGGTACGAAGATTAATTACCCCAAAGCATAAGGGTAAACCGCCGGCAACGACTGTTGCGGTGGCATCAAGTGCATCATCATCATCATCATCATCATCATCATTATCAACATTATCATCAAAAACAAGAACAACATGAGCATGAACAAATTTACAAACATTTCATCAACAGGATAAATTAATTGCCAAGTATGGCTACCAGGCGGAAGTGCATCATGTGACCACCGAGGATGGTTACATTCTAACAATGCATCGCATACGAAATCAGGGAGCACAACCATTCCTGCTACAACATGGACTCGTTGATAGCTCGGCGGGTTACGTAGTCATGGGTCCAAATGTGAGTCTGGGTAAGTGTATCTCTCTCTCTCTGTGTGTGTGTTTGCCATTTTACATGTTGCAGTGATTAATGGGAAACAAAGTGATTAACGCATGCATTAAACACTTACAACAGCAGCACTTTGTTTACTTAACTTCTTTGCCTCATCACTTGTTAATTTTCTTTTGCACAGGCTACCTACTGGCCGACCACAACTATGATGTTTGGCTGGGTAATGCGCGTGGTAATCGTTACTCTAGAAATCATACAACACTTGATCCGGATGCATCAAAATTTTGGGATTTTAGTTGGCATGAAATTGGCATGTATGATCTACCCGCAATGATTGATTATATTCTTAAGATTACAGATTTTAAGAAATTACAATATGCCGGACATTCACAAGGTTGCACAGCATTCTTTGTTATGTGCACTATGCGACCTGCATACAATGATAAAGTTATCTCTATGCAGGCCATGGCACCGGCTGTATATGCCAAAGAGACTGAAGAGCATCCCTATATACGCGCTATAAGTTTATATTTTAATGTAAGTTTCCCATTTCTATGGAATTTATATAAACTTAAGATTACTTTTTCATCTTGCTAGAGTCTGGTCGGTAGTTCTATAACTGAAATGTTCAATGGTGAATTTCGTTTTTTATGCCGTATGACTGAAGAAACGGAAAGACTTTGCATTGAAGCTGTCTTTGGAATTGTGGGACGCAATTGGAATGAATTTAACAGGGTAAATAGCAGAGAGCTGATCTATATATGATCGATTGATCATCTTTATCATTCTAGAAAATGTTTCCTGTTGTCTTGGGTCATTATCCTGCCGGTGTGGCAGCTAAACAAGTTAAACATTTTATACAGATTATCAAAAGTGGAAGATTTGCACCCTATAGCTATAGTTCCAATAAGAATATGCAATTATATAGAGAACATTTACCGCCACGTTATAATCTAAGTCTGGTTACTGTACCGACATTTGTATATTATTCAACAAATGATTTATTGTGCCATCCACACGATGTGGAGTCTATGTGCGATGATTTGGGTAATGTGACAGGAAAATATTTGGTGCCAATGAAAGATTTTAATCATATGGATTTCCTATGGGCTGTCGATGTGCGTAAATTACTTTATAATCGTATGTTGCAAGTGCTTGGCAAGTTGCCACAAGCCAAGGAAGCCAAGGATGTCAAAGAGTTCAACTCGGTCAATAATATCAATAATATTAATATTAATAATAATAATAATAATAGTAATAATCAAGATGATGTCAAGGAACTGGTGCATGCACGAGCAAGAGGTCGTGCTTTTGGTCTAAGGATGACATGATGTACAACTGTTATTATAGTTGTTGCTCTTGTTTTATTTATACATATATTTATTTATTTATTTATTTATTTGCCTTTTGCTTTGTAGCTTTAAATATTGAAATAGATATTTGCATAAAATTGTACGTTTTGTATTTTTAAATATGCACAAGCTGTGTGGGGTTTCGACCGGAAACGGAAGTCAAGTGTTGGCTCTGTTTTTTTTTGTGGCAGACAATGACTTGGCCCAGTAACTGTAACAGATTTTCCAACATCATACAAGAGCATCAGCAGCAACAGCAGCACATGCATTTCTAAGCAGATTTCCTTAAGGAAAATTTTCTATTTTCTTATGCACATGCCATTTTCTCAACAGTAACAGCAGCAGCAGCAGCTGTTGCTGTTGTTGTTGTTGTTGTTGTGGTTTTTGTTGCTCTTGTTTTCTGACTGACTTCCTGAGAGCTGCTTATGCTTTCAGGCCACCATGTCTTGACATTTGCATTTGTAGCTTACTCGGCCAACCAACTAAGTGAAAAACTGTGTATAAAGGCGTGAAAACTAAGTTTCCATTTACTTATGCTACAATACTTACATTTTCACTCTTGTTTACTTTAACTTTTAAAACATTTCGTTGTTGTTTAACAAAAAAATGTGTAAAATTAAGTTATTCAATTGGCGCTTGACTTAATTTCTAATTAACGGTCAAACTGTATTTAATACTAAAAATATAATTATATTCAGTTATTTTCTCACATAACGTAAACGAAATAAAAATAAAAAAAAAATAAAAATTTCGAAAAAAAAAATTAAAATTAATTTAAATGTTGAGTGTCAAATTAATGAGTTGAAAACTGTTTTTGAAATATTTACTTAGAAAACACTTGGCAATTTTATGCATAATTTTGATTACCAGTTAAAGCCATTAAGCAAGTAGTATTTACTAGTTATGAAGATACTTAATATAAATACATATATATATATATATTATAATGATATCTTAGAACTAAACAACTTGATATGCAATGGAACGTAACTTTACTAACTTGTTCAATACAATAAAATACCTTTAACACTGACAATTTATTGTTAATCAACGCTTCGTAATAATCATTGTTACCCAACAACTAATTATAATCACATAAAATACAATTTTAATACAAAAGATTTACACCTTCGGGGTCAGTTACTTTCATAATCAATCTGATAACTTACTATTAGTAAAATGATATTCAAATTGATATTTTTTTTTTTCAATCACGTTTTATTTTGGGCGATATACGAGTACAATACAAAGTTATTTCCGTTCTGCATGACGTCACGGACTTTTGTATTAGTATATAAATTGTCTGTGAAAATAATAAGTTGAATATCAAGAACATCAAGAAATTCAAAATGCTTTCAACGTGCAGAATATAAATTAAAGTTATGTTTATACCCGGTATCCATCGAAAATATAGGGTAGAATGACACCAGCAATTGGACTATATCGGATTGTTGTCTGTGTGTCCGTGTGTCTGTCCATATAAGCGCCTAGACTATAAGAGCTAGAGACTTTAAATCATTTTTGCAAAGTACTTGTATTAGTTGCCGGCAGATCAAGTTTGTTTTGGGGTTTTGCCATGCCGACAGTATATAGGCACAACTTTAAAACTAGATGTCTGTTTTTTCTTGGAACATATCTAATGTGGAAGATTTGGACATGGATGCCGGGTATAACATAGTCGACAAATTACAAATGTAAATAAAATAGACTAATTTGAGCTTTAAATATTGGAAATTGAATAAAAATTAAAATCCTGGATTATGGATTCCAGGATCTACGCCATTTTTTGATCGGGGCTCCGTTCGAATCTATATTAAAAATGTTTTTTTCTTTTTTTTTATATGTTTATTCTTATCAGGAATATGGTATCTAATTGTATCTCCTTCAAAACGCTTTGATGCTGTCGTTAAGTAAAAATAATCAAAAATTTCTTGCAATAAATGTTTATTAAACTTGGCTATAGTCCAATTATACATAATAATATAATATGTATATATATATATATATATATATATATATATATATATATATATATATATATATATATATATATATATATATATACATATATAATATTTAAGTTTTTATAGTAAACTTCCAACTTTTTCATGAATCCAATCCAAATATTGTGCGACTTCTGTAAAATACGATGACATTCTCTCACTTCTTCACAAGGCAAAGGAAATAATGCCAATAAGTATTTGTTCAGTAGAATTTTTGGTTACCAATGTACCTCCAGCAACAGTTGCTTCTTATATAGTACTCAGTTTCGATTATTAAGCAAGTAAAACTTAGGAGCTTGTTAAGTTATAGAAAAATAAATTGGTTATATTTTCTACTTTGACATTATACCCGTTATCCGGTAACTGATGGCTTTTGTAATGACTTTGTGATACCAGTAAAATGTATGTAACTCTACATAGAAGGTTTGATAAATTTATGAACCATCAGTCTTATGTTAGTTGTATGTATAGTAGATTAATTTTGCTTTGGATTTTTGCCACGCACCCACCGTCTGCAAATTACGTATATAGCGTATATAAAACATCGCATTTGAACACAGAATTTAAAATCACAATTTCTGATATTTGTCATAGCAATAATGTGGACGGACTGTGCAAATGTTTGTACAGATTAAATTATAAATATGAAAGTTAGATAATTTTGAAACTTTTTTAACAGGACAATACAGTTTTTCAGCACATGAGTATCGGATACTTTACAGTCGAGAATACTTGACTTTTGCTTTCGTTTTTTGTTTTATTATTTTTTTTTTCAATTTATTATTCTCTTTGTAGTCTTAGAACTTATTTTTATTTGAGAAACATTTGGCACTCTAAATTGTATAATTTATATACTTCAAACAAGAAAACCAAAGTTATATTTTTACTTGTCGAAGATGACATCCTCTTGCATGCTTGAAACAAAAATCGAATTAATAGAAAAATATAATACTTTTGACCGATAGTTTCCACTTATAAACAGCTTATGGGTAGTATGTATGCCAAGTATCATTGAGTTAAAAAACTGAGAGATATTGAGTGTGCTGTTGATGCTGATCCAGAATATATATACTTTTGTGTTACGCCTTTTTATTACCGTTACAAACTCCGCTACAAAATTTATATACTCTGTGAAAGAATATAAAAACTAGGGTACAGTGTATACGAAGCTGATAGAAATAATGAAAAATCGTTTTATTTAAAAAATGTAAATATCTTGGGCAATGTTAAAGTTTTAGAAAATGTATATTTTCTCTTTATTTCCTGTAATTGGCAAATTAATTGGTTTCGATATTTTGTTCTACATGAAATTGTTCAATAATTATTTAATTGAATTAGTTCTAGTAAACTTTATTCATAATTCATTCTTGATAAGTAGACAGTAAGAAATTGTAATTTTATTTTTATTTGTTTACTTATTAGCATAGCTTAAAAAAAAAACATTACAACTATTTAAAAAATATAGTAAAATACTTCAAATATAATATATAAAAATAAACTATTAAATTACGAAATTTCGTATAAGATTTATTAACCAAATTCATATTGTATTAACTGTAATCTAAGTTTTCATATAGAGTATAATTTGCATGTATCGTAGTAAATGCATTGCATTAAATAATGATAAATTTCTTACTGATCTTGTTGAAGTTATTCTATTTGATATTGTGGTTTTTACTACGTCGTCGTCTCGTTGCTCTACCCCTCTTCCTAAATAAAGATAGTTAAAGATCTTGATTCTTCTTTGCAGTTTTCTGTAGCTTAATTATCAAGGTGTTTCTCTCTCTCTCTGTCTCTCTCTCTCTCTCTCTGACCCGGCATCGATCCCGGCATTCAGAACGTGACTAGCGTTTAGTATTTGCTTGTTAGACGTAACCCGGTTCCCAGTTTATGCGATTGTATTTTGATT
Source organism: Zaprionus obscuricornis (assembly GCA_037044475.1). Lineage (NCBI taxonomy): Eukaryota > Metazoa > Arthropoda > Insecta > Diptera > Drosophilidae > Zaprionus > Zaprionus obscuricornis. Next base: position 28,494 of record JBAMBR010003932.1, read on the forward strand.
TCATCTTATATGTGTTTGTTTTTTTTTTTATTTTTTATTTTTGCTTTAGTTTATGATATTTTTTTTTTTGTTTTGCATTTTGTTGTAATATTTTTCAACGTTGCGGTTTCTTATAAAAGCTGCATGTTCACTTGGGGGCGTTGTCAGTCTAAGGCTATTGAAAGTTCCGATGAGATTGTTTATTGTGCTTAGCGCTTGTTTTGCTCTTGCTTCTGCGGGCTATGGAGCCGGTGGTTTAGGTGCTTCCTCATCAGCATCAGCTACAGCTTCAGCTACATCATCTGCTTCAGCTAGTTCTGGTGCGAATGCTGATGTGAAGCCACGAACACCTGGATTTGGTATTAGCTTTGGTATTGGTGACATAGGCGGTGGATTTGGAGGTGGATACGGAGGTGGTGGTGCTGGAGGCGGCGGATATGGAAATGCTGGTTTTGGAGGCAAAGGTGGTTTCGGAGGTACTGGTGCTGGAGGCGCTGGTGTAGGACCAGGCGGATACGGAAATGCTGGTAATGGAGGCGGCGGCTACGGCAAAGGTGGTTTCGGAGGTACTGGTGCTGGAGGCGCTGGTGTAGGACCAGGCGGATACGGAAATGCTGGTAATGGAGGCGGCGGCTACGGCAAAGGTGGTTTCGGAGGTACTGGTGCTGGAGGTGCTGGTGTTGGAGCCGGCGGATACGGAAATGGTGGTGGTATTGGAGGCGTGGGATACGGCAAAGGTGGTTTCGGAGGTACTGGTGCTGGAGGTGCTGGTGCTGGAGCCGGCGGATACGGAAATGGTGGATTCGGCGGAGGTGCTCAGGGAGGCGGTGGTTTTGGTGGAAGCGGATCTGGTGGCATTGGAGGCGGAAGACCCAATAAGGGTGACTTACTTGGATTCGAAATCGGTTTTGGAGGAGGTGGTCAAGGAAACGGACAAGGATTCGGCTCAGGATATGGGCAAGGACACGGCCAAGGATCTGTTGGTGTTGGCGCTGGCGTTGGTGGTCAAGCTGGTATTACTGGCAATGGTTATGGCCAAGGTGGCGTTACTGGTAACGGTGGTGGTGGTGCCGGATTTGGAGGTGGCGCTGGTGCAGTTGGCGGTGGTTATGGCGGCGTTGCAGGTCCCGGTGGTCCAGGTCCCGGTGGTCCAGGTGCCGGTGGTCCAGGTGTCGGTGGTCCCGGTGCCGGTGGTCCAGGTGCCGGTGGTCCAGGTGCCGGTGGTCCAGGTGCCGGTGGTCCAGGTCCCGGTGGTCCAGGTGCCGGTGGAAAAATAATCGGAGGTGGGCATGCAGGAGTTGACGTTGGAGTTGGCGTTGGAGGAGGCAGTGGAGCAGGCAGTGGAGCAGGCAGTGGAGGAGGCAGTGGAGCAGGCAGTGGAGCAGGCTTCGGTGTAGGAGGCGGTGGTCATGGTGGATTTGGAAGCAATGCTGGTAAAGGCAGCATAGCCGGTGGTGGTCATGGAGGTGCCGGACTTGGAGTTGGCCTTGGAGGAGGAGGTGGCATAGGCGGTGGTGCAGCCGATGGTATTGCTGGGGGCGGTAGCTATGGAAATGGAGGGGGATCAGATGGTGGTTCTGCTGGCGCCGGAGGTGGACATGGTGCAGGAATTGGAATTGGAGGCGGGGGTGCTGGAGGTGCCCATGGAGCTTCAGCTGATGGATCTGCTGGCGCTGGAAAAGGTGGAGGTGGAGGCCATGGCCATGGAGGTGGAAGTGGAGGCCATGGCCATGGAGGTGGAGGTGGAGGAGGTGGATATGATGGTTCAGCTAGCTCTGGAGCTTCAGCTGGAGCCTCAGCTAGTGGATCGGCAGGTGCAAGTGGCGGGCATGCTGGCGGTGGAGGACATGGCAAACCGTTTGGTAGAAGTGGTGGGCACGGAGGAGGCTACGGAGGTGGTTATGGGCATGCAGCAGCTTCAGCTTCGGCATCGTCTTCGGCATCGACAGGTTATGGCCGTTAGTTAATTAAGATCCCACTTTAATTAAGTTTTATACTTTCAACACTAGATTCAATAGCTTATTTTCAACTTAAATGACTCAAACTTTATAAATATGTGTAGAAAAATAAACTTTGTTAATCTTTTCGTAATATACCATAATTGAGTATTGAATATTAAATATAGAAACTACAAATAACTAATCTGTCGTATTCGAGATTTATTTTGTAATTGTGTAAAAAAATAATAAATATGTCTAGAAGCTTTCAGCGAGCCGAAGATAACTTAGATAATTGAGTAAAGTATTCTTAATATGCAAAGAAAATTCTTACCGTTATAATTTATTAGTAATAGTAAATTAAATTAATTTTTTTGTAACGCTAAGATTTCTTATAAAAGCACCAGATTTTCTTGGCGGCATAGTCTGTGCAACGCATACCAAAATTACAATGAGATTGTTAATTGTGCTTAGCTTTTGTGTTGTACTTAATTCGGAAACACTAGAATCAAACGGTGGATTATATGTGAAGTTCGGTCTAAATGGTAGAATGTCTACCATTGTTGGTAGCAGCATACCTTCCGGTGACGCTAATGTAAGCAGCAGCAGTGTTGGTGGTGATCTTCCTAGTAATGCAAATTTGAGTAGTGGGATTGAAGGTGGCGGCATCCCTGATAATAGTGCAAATAAAAGTGATGCCGTACTTGCTGATGGTAATGAAAATGAAGTCATTCCTGGTGCCGTAAAAAATAGTAAAACAATTCCTGTTGAAAGTGAAGTCATTCCTGGTGCCGTAAAAAATAGTAAAACAATTCCTGTTGAAAGTGAAGTCATTCCTGCCGTAAAAAATAGTGATAATGCAATAGCTTTCGGTAGCTACATTAAAAGTGTAGCCATTCATAATGGTGTTGACCTTAGTGACGATAATGTCGGTAAAAGTAACAAAAGTAGCGATATTCCAGATAGTAAACTAACTCTCCGTGCCAGTATTAAAAATGCTACTATGCCTGGTGGCACTTCTGGTAGTTGCCTAAGTGAAGGTGACAATAAACCAAACAACATTTCTATAGGTGCAAATTTCGGTGATAATAAAAACTGTACTGGTATTCCAGATGGAGGATTTACAAATAACGACAATTCTGGTAGCACTGTGCCATATGTTCGTAGTACTGTTAACAGCAATAATACTGAAATTTTCCATGGCATTAATACGTTTGGAGATATTCCTATTGACATTGTTCCTGAAAGTACTTCAAAACCCAGAAACAATTTTGATGGTGGAATTTCTGAGAAAGCCTTTCCTGAAAATAATAATATTAGTAGTGGCATTCCTCATGGCAACATTTTTAATTACAGTAAAGAAATCGGCATTCATGGTGGCAATAATAAAGACGGCGATATTCCTCGTGGTGACAACTCTAGTAGTACCAACAACGGTAACGAAATCATTGGTACTGTTAACAAAACTAGCAGCTTTCTTGGTAGAATATCTGGAGACAGCAGTAAAGTTATTGGAAATCCTTTTATCAGTATCCGAAATGGTGAAACTAGCCACAATAAAAGTAGTAGTACTCCTCGTAATATAATTTTGGGTACCAGAAATGAAAGCGTCGGCATTCCTCATGTTACCATCTCTGGTACTGGTGGGTTACTTGGTGGCGGCAATAAAAGTAACGGAAATTCTTACGGTGGCATTCCTCGTAGTAAAAATTCTGGTGCTGGAAATAAAATCGACTACATATTTGATGGTGACAATAAAAAGGGTAACATTCTTAGTGGCGACCATCCTCCTAGCGGTATTCGTGGTAATAGGATTTCTAGTGGTGCCAGTAATGATGGAGGTATTTCTGAAAGTACGATTCTGGGTGCCAAGATCAAGAAAACAAGTGGAAGAAAGAGTGGAAGTGTAGGAATTCTTGGTGGTGTCATTCCTAGGGGTGGACATAAAGTTATCAGTGTTCTTGGTGATGACTTATCTGTGGTAAGACAAAGACACAGCAACTTTAAAAGTGGTTTGTCCGACGGTCAGAATAGATATAACAATAGTGATATTGCCTTCAGAGGCAGATTAAGTGATGTCTCGAAAGGTAGTACTAGCATTGGAGGTAATAGCTTTAAAAGAGGAAGCAGCCAAAAGGAAATGGCATTCGTTAATTTAACTGATGTCGCAGATTCTGGAGGCAAACAGAGCAAAGTTCATAAAAAGACACATATTGCAAGCGGAATTCATAGTAACGGATCCATTGAACATAGAGCCAAAGGCGTAGATTACAGGAGTCGCATTAAAGGCAAGACCGAAACCGATCGACAAAAGCCACAAGATGTAAGTCGAGTAACCAGCCTTGGAAAGAGCCATGTAAGCAGCCACAAAGACAGAAATGTAAGCAGCCATAGAGACAGCCATGTAAGAAACAAGGGAGACAAACATGAAACCAGCCATAGAGATAGCCATCGAAGCAGCAATGGAGACAGCAATGAAAGAAGGCTTAGAGTCAGGCGTCGACGCCGGAATAGACACAGCAGTCGAAGCAGCAATGCTGACAGTCATGTAAGCAGGCACAAACGTCATCACAGAGGCCACCATCATGGTAGTCATAAAGATATCCGTAAAGTTAGTCATAAAGATAGCCATAGAGACGACAAAAGTTAAAACACAAGCTTGTAGGCAAATTCAAAGTCCGCTATAAAAACTATGTAAGTAATATGCAAAACTCAGAAATTAGTCTCGTTCTGTTCAGGTTAGATTTTTCAATTATATTTTTACCCATTCATATATAAGTATATATAATTTTTTATTATAAATATTTTCACTTTTAATATGCAGTAATACATTTAGATTTCATAGAATTAAAATTAATTACTAACTTTACTACAGACTTAGTGTTTAATATATTTTATATTTTTGGCATAATAATAATTTTGGCAGGTTTCTTTGTTAGTTTTGTGTTTTATGTTTGTTGATTATATATTATTATTAGTATATTCTATTTTTTTGTATTCTGTTTGTATTGTAATAAGTTTAATAAAACATCTTTTGCAGAAACACAGGGGACTTGAAAATGTTACATTTTCTTTAGCTTATAAGAAAATTAAAATATACCCTAATATAATCTTTAGAAAATTTTATGCATGAATTAAAGTTCTTCTCTATTATTTTTTTTATCCGCTTCAATTGTCTAATGAATTTGATTCGATATTTTGTTTTGCATGATCTGACAAAATTATTACCATAAAATTTTATTAGTTTTAGTAAATTTAATTAAAATATATTTTGCAACGCTACGATTTACTATTTAAGTAGCTGTTCACTATGGGGCGTAGCCTATTGAAGGCAGTCGAAATTTCGATGAAATTGTATATTGTGCTTAACGTCATTTTTGCGGTTGCTTCGGCGAAGCTACAAAGCAACGGAGAATTAAATAGAATTGTTGATCTTAATGCTAGAACTGGTGGATTTGCAAGTGGAAACCTTGGAGCAGGAATAAACAGTGCAACATCCCGTAGCGACAGCGTTAACAATGGTTTGGAAGCCGATGATATAGGTAGCAATCTTGGAGAAGCCAGATTTTTTTTAAATGACAGTCTTAATAGAGACTTGGCAACCGGTGATCAATTAGGTAGCAAGCTTGTTGGTAATGCAGGACCGAATAGTAATTTAGCCGAAATTTTAAATTCTAGTAAATTAGAAGTCTCTCCTACTAGCAGAACTAAAGTTGCAAATAGTACTAATAGTACTACAAGTTCGCTTCAAGTTAATATCGTTGGTAATCAAGAATTCAAAAAAGTAGAAAACGATGTTCCTACTAATAGCAGTAGTAGTAGCCGTAGTGCACTTCAATTCGGTATAGTTGGAAAACGTGAAAAGAATGAAGAAGAAAACCAAGTCCACCCCACTAGTGGTAGTAGTAGCAATTTTTCCAGTGCAATTCATTTGGGTATAGAGGGTAAACGTGAATCCAAGGATAAAGAAAACGTTGAAGGTGCTAGTATTAGTGGTAGTACTAATAATAGTAGTAGTATGTCAAGTACACTTCAATTCGGTATGGGTGGTGTAAAGGAAGAGGGGAAGGATGGCGCTACTAATCGTAGTATTTCCAATGAACATCAATTTGGTATAGATGATAAACGTGAAACCTTGGAAAAGGAAAATTTAGGTGCCACTAGTATTAGTAGTAGTAGTAATGTTTCCAGTGCACTTCAAATGGGAATAGATGGTAATCCTGAAATCAAAGATGAAGATAAAGATGATGCTACTACTAGTACTAATAGTAATAATAGTCATTCCGGTACATTTCAATTGGGTATAGATGGTAAACGTGAAACCAAGGATGAAGAAAAATATGATGTTACTAATAGTAGTGGTAGTACTTATAGGAGTAGTAATATTTCCAGTGCACTTCAATTCGGTATAGATGGCAAACGCGAATCCAAGGAAGAAGTCAATCAAGGTGCCACTAGTTTTAGTAGTAGTGGTATTGCCAGATTCTTTCATTCCGGCTCAGGTGATAAACATGAAATCAAGGAAGATGAAAACGTTACTATTAGTAGTAGTGGCAGTAGTGGAAGTAGAAATAGTTCCAGTGCGCTTCAATTCGATAGTAGATCTAGTAGTAGCAATGAAGTTATTAATCCTAGCAGTAGGAGTCGTAGTGATAGTTTTGATAATGATAGCGTAGTTAGTGCCAGATCAATACCTGGCTTAGGTGGTGGCGGTGGAGGCGGTGGAGGTGGAGCCATTGGTCCAATAGAAGGTAGTTTTAGTGAGAAAGAAACTACTGGTAGGTATATAATTGGTGACATGGGTGATGGTGGTGGAGGTGGAGGTGGCGGTTTGGGTGGTCTTGGCGATATGGGTGGTCTTGGCGGTTCTGGTGGTAATAAAGCCGCCGGAGTAATTGCTGGCGGTGGACCGAAAGGTGACGGTACTTCTGGTGGCGACTTATTGTCTGGAGGTGGTGGTGGTGGCAGTGGTGGAGGTGGTGGTGGTGGTAAGGCTCAAGAAGTTGGATTCAGTGGCAATGTTGGTGGGGGCAAAGATGGTGAGACAACTTTAGAGGCTAGCATTGGAGCCGATACCTATAAAGGTGTTGGTGTCATCAATAAGGACATAACTATTGTAGACGGCGTTCCTGAAGGTCTTGGCGGCAGTGTCAAGGCAAATTCCGCAGGCAGTAGAACTGGCACTCAGCAAAGAACTCACAGTCACGTCCATAAAGACTTAAGCATAAATAGAAGAAGCTCGAAAAGCAACTCGGCAGGTGGCGTTGCACGAGGCTATGGACATAGAGGCGGCTATAAAAGAGGCAATGGAAAAAGGAATATAGGTATGAGAAATGGCAATGGAAGAATATATAAAGGCGACTTTAGAAGAGCCAATGGACGAAGCAATAGAAGAGGCAATGTAGCCTCTAGAAGTGGCCACGAAGGCGGTAAATCAAAAATCAATGGACTAGTCAATAGAGGATTCCATGGAGTCACCTATAAAAGAGGCTATAAGAAACACAAAGGACGAAAACATAAAATTGGCAAATATGTCGGCAAGAAACGAGGCACACTAATTTATAGAAGAATCAATGGAGAAGCCAATGAAAGAGCCGTAAAAAGACCCAAAAGAAGCGGAAATTTCAGCAGCTATAGAGGCCCGCTTTCAGGAAAACACCAGGTTTAAAGGCGGTAGAAATATGGATCTATAATTTACCATGGGCTTAAATAAAAATCGGATCGGACAGACAGGCGGACAAAATTAGCTTCACTCATTAACCAATATTGATCAAGAATATATATCCTTCATGTGGATGGCAAAAATACTTCAGATCAATATTAAAATATAATTATACTAAGAGTATACTAACTACCAAAGAGAAGTGTGTCTTTTTGGCTAGTGTGTAGACACATTTTTATATAATGTTTTTGTGGATAGTGGACCTGTAACTTGGCATACACTGCTCCCATGTTGTCTGTAGACAGTTTTGTGGTGACTCAGTGAAATTTGGTCCAAATTTAACATAAAATCATTAATTTTCATTAATAAGAATTGTTCCATTCGCTGTACCGAACATAACTTTATTTCCTTTTTTCTTGAATCTACTCAAACTTTGGATCTCAATAAGTTCGGAATCTTTTTGTGTAGGTTTCCTAGTATTACTGAGGTCTAAAGCTGTCTAATAAAATAATGCTAATTTTGAATTTACTTACTAGATTTGATTGATGATTCCAACATGTAGACACTGTTAGACTCAAGTTTGCTTTAAGAATTCGACTAGTTCATTCCAGTATCCCAGAATCAGTACACCTATTTAATGACAACAGCAGATCTGAGTATCAAATATTTATCTGCGTTAGAATTCAAAATTTGACATGCTTTCAATAAACTCAATTTTCAGCTGCGTTAATACTCTACGACAGGGTACATTCATTCTTCCAAAGTGATTACAGCTATCCGAAATCAGCTGTAATGTAATTCTACGTATTTTAAAATAACAAAAAAAAATTAAGCGTATACAAAAAGCACTGAAACATTTAATTAAAATGTATATTATATAAGACATTTAGGTATCACCTCGAACAAAGTCATAGTTTAATTAATGCATGAAAAATCAACGTTTTCCTTTAGTATTTGTTATGCAATTTTCCTTTATTCGCTTCAATTGCTTAATGAATTTGACTCGACATTTTGTTCTGCACGATCTTAAGAAATTATAACCATTTAATTTTATTAGTTTTAGAAAATTTTGCAACGCTACAGTTTCCTATATAAGTTGCGTGATCTCTACGTGGCGTAGAATGTCGAAAGAATAAAAAATTCCAATGAAATTATTTATTTTGCTCAGCGTTTGTGCTGCGCTAATTTCGGCGACTATTCAAGGCAGTGGAAGTGTTAATTCCAATATTGGTTTTGGCCCTGGAATTGATGGAAATGGAAGGGGCAATTACCGAGCAGGAATTGAAAAATCTGGATCGGCTAGCGGAAGACTTGGTGGTAGATTAGATGCCGGCAGTACACTTGACGCTAGATTTGACAGCGGCTTTGCATTAAAAGACCAGACAACTGGCGATAAATTGGACACCGGATTTAATAGTGGCATTTCAGGAAGTCGTAAAGCGGTAATCTGGGAAGTGGCTTAGGAGTTGGTGGACAGGGAAGTGGCTATGTTGGGGCTGGCTTAGGAGTAGGAGCAGGAGTAGGAGCTGGCTTGGGAGTAGGAGGGTATGGTGGCGGTTATCTAGGAGGTGGCTTAGGAATAGGAGGGTATGGTGCCGGTAATCTAGGAGGACATGGAATTGGCTATCTTCCTGGTGGTTTAGGAGTTTTTGGACATGGAATAGGCCATCTTGGCGGTAATTTAGGAGTTGGCTTGGGAGTCGGAGGACATGGTGGGGGTTATCTTGGACGTAGCTTAGGTGTAGGAGGGCAGGGTGGCGGTAATCTAGGAGGTGGCTTGGGAGTCGGAGGACAGGGTGGCGGTAATCTTGGGGGTGGATTAGGAGTAGGAGGGCAGGGTGGCTTAGGAGTAGGAGGACATGGTGGCGGTAATCTTGGAGGTGGCTTAGGAGTAGGAGGGCAGGGTGGCGGTAATCTTGGGGGTGGCTTAGGAGTAGGAGGACAGGGTGGCGGTAATCTTGGGGCTGGCTTAGGAGTAGGAGGACATGGAAGTGGCAATCTTGGAGGTGGCTTGGGAGTCGGAGGTCAGGGTGGCGGTAATCTTGGTGGTGGCTTAGGAGTTATAGGACAGGGTGGCGGTAATCTTGGGGCTGGCTTAGGAGTAGGAGGACATGGAAGTGGTAATCTTGGAGGTGGCTTAGGAGTTGGTGGTCATGGAAATGGCAGTCTTGGAGATGGCTTAGGAGTAGGAGGACAGGTGGTGGTAATCTTGGGGGTGGCTTAGGAGTAGGAGGACATGGAAGTGGCAATCTTGGAGGTGGCTTGGGAGTCGGAAGTCAGGGTGGCGGTAATCTTGGTAGTGGATTAGGAGTTGGAGGACAGGGTGGCGGTAATCTTGGGGCTGGCTTAGGAGTAGAAGGACATGGAAGTGGTAATCTTGGAGGTGGCTTAGGAGTTGGTGGACATGGAAGTGGCAATCTTGGTAGTGGCTTGGGAGTCGGAGGAAAGGGTGGCGGTAACCTTGGAAGTGCCTTATGACTAAGAGAAAAGGGTGGCAGTAATCATGGAGGTGGCTTAATAGTTGAAGGGAAGGGTGGCCTTGATCTTGGAAGTGGTGGGCAAGGAAGTAGTAATTTTCAAGGGGGCTTAGGTGGACATGGAAGTGGTAATCTTGGCTTAGGTGGACATAGTAGTGACCACGTATTTAGTGATTCATTAAGAGCCCAATCTGGTGGCAATCTGGGTGGTGGGTTAGGAGTGGGTGGCCAAGGACATAGTAGTCTCGGGGGTAGCATAGTTGCTGGTAGCCAAAAAGGAGGCAATGTAAATGGTGGTGGTTCAGATACTGGTGATCAATCAGGTGGTAGTCTAGGTAGTGGCTTTGGAGTTGGTGGCCAAGGTGGTGGTAGGCTCAGTGGTGGCATTGATATAGGTGGCCAAAAAGGCGGAAATCTTGGCTCAGAAATTCGTGCTCGCTCAAAAGACCAATTAGGCGGTAACCTAGGGGGTGGCCTCGGAGTTGGTGGTCAAGGTGGAGGTAGTATTGATGGCGGAATACGTGGTGGCAAGCAATCAGGCGGCAATGTAGGTGGTGGTAGCGGGGTAGCTGATGACCAAACAGGTGGCAGTCTAGGTAGTGGCATTGGAGTTGGTAGCCAAGGAGGCGGTAGTCTTGGAGGTGATATAGATGTTGGTGGTCAAACAGGCGGAAATATTGTTGGATTTTCACCCAACTTACCTAATAAAGAAACGGTTGGACCCAGGACCAAACCCGTAGGCTATAAAGGCGTTATTCGTTCAAAGCCCAGCAATTACAAATACATAAGTATTGGAAACGGTATTGAAGAAGGTTTAAAAAAAATCAATCGTCCAAATTATAATGATATCGGCTATGGAAGCGGCTATGGAAGCGGCTATGGAAGCGGCTATGGAAGCGGTTATGGAAGCGGATATGGAAGCGTCTATGGAAGCGGCTATGGAAGCGGCAATGAAAATGGATATGGAAACGGTTATGGAAATGGCTATGGAGGCAGCTATGGTAACATCTATGGAAGCGGCTATAAACTGAATTACCAACGTGGACCTAAAAAAAGTTATGGGTCCAGCTTTGGAGGCACTTATAGACGTGGCTATGGAAACGACTATGGAAGCGACTATGGCAGCGACTATAGAGACGATTACGAAACCGGCTATAAAAGCGGATATGGAGGTCTCCTTATTGATGGTGACAATGGAGGATTCTTTAGTAAAAACATACAGCTTGCGAACGGATTTATTAGGGACTATGTCATTGGAGATCCCTTTGAAAAAGATATTAACGGTCAAAACAAGGGTTCCGTAACCAAATATAGAATAGTTGGACTCTAGGTCGCTTTTGGAATAAATTAGACTCCACTTTTGGCTTAAAATCTTTTTCCAATATAATTTTTTTTCCATGGAAAATTGTTTTACTGCAAATATAAAAAACACATTAAAGCTCAATTAATTTTTTGTACAGAAATTATTTTTTTAAATATTTTTAACACTACTTGACTGGAGAAATGTGTGTGCAGAAATATAATTTTTTGTACAGACTACATATTTACTCTGGGATTAGCATAACTTTTAGTTTATCAACTTAAATTATGCTCGAATAAATAGACTTAAAGACAAGTGTAGTGTGAGTTTTAAGAAACTGAAGAAACATTGATAACATACTTGTTGGACATATAAATCTTTGGAAATGACGCTACGAATGAAGCCGACGCTACGACTCAATTTCAGTCTATTGCATTTTACAAACATTTATCATTAGGATGCAAAGTTTCCACGTTGGAGCAATTTAACTATTGCAAATTGTTGCACACAATGCGACGGCGGCAGCTTCGAGGCAACAAATTGAAATCTTAAGCAAACTTTGTGCAGCCTCAAAGTGCAGTTTTATTGCCCAGCAACACTGGTGCGGGTAACCTAGGCAAGCAGACATCTCTTACATGGCAGAGGATAGACGGATATGAAGAGAATGAGTAGGGAAGGTAGCAATGAGGCAGACAGAGAAGAGACAGCTTGGAGCAGCTGTTGGTCGGACAACGTCTGTTGCAAACAGCCATTGGCAATAAACTCAGACCAATTTGCACAAGGACAATGAACCCCTGTGGTGCACTTTGTAGCATAAAACGGAAATGCATGCAGTGGCAGTGGCAACAACAGTGGCATCAGCTATAACCTTACACTATGCTCATGTTCCCGTTTGCCGGCTTTTTGCTGGCGGCTTGCCACATTGTCGACTGCTGTTGCCGATGTTACCGCTTTATGTTGCCAGTTTGTTGTTGTTGTTTTTGCTGTTGCATGTTACTGTTGCCATTTGTATGATTGTAACAATGGCAGTTGTTGCCACTGTTGTCGAATTCACAATATTGTGATCCTTTATTGGTTGCACTTTTTGTGTCTTAAACTATAAAATAAATGTAACTACATGAAAAAATATATGTTTTTCGTCAAATTAAAAAAAAAAAGAAAAACTAATAAAATTGTTCAATATATTGCTAAAATTGATTAAATACTAAATTTAGTTAACATGCAAAAAACAACAAATATAAAAACGCTGTAAAGTATTCAATATGAATTTTAAAGATGTTTATATTATAATTTCGAGATATAATTCTAAAATGCAATGCGAGAATATCGCACAATTTCAGTCACTGCCCAAAAGTATGCAATTGTTTTCCATTTACAACATGCAATATCAGAGAATTTTAATTAAAAATTGAATAATTCAAAGTGTATGTAAAAGAGTATCGCATAACCCGTATCGCTCGTATATGTCATTTACGCGATTTTATAGCGTTTCATTCATTAGCCATCGGCTGCATAATTGAATTGAAAAGTTTACCCCGTTTGCCAAATAAGCGAATAATTCAATTGAATTTGCTGAACGGCATGAGAAGAGAAACAACTAAACCAAAATATGGGCAATAACAATAAACGGTAGCCAAAATTCAAAATATTGCAAAATTTTAATGTTCTAAACATACTTTGCACACACACAGACATATGTACAATAGAATGTGTATATTGTCATATTTATAATTGTGTGCCAAGTTTATATTTTTGCCATGGCAATGCATTGATTTTGAGTTTACATAATTAACAGGCTACATTCATTAGTTAGTAGACTAAATATACATATAGAAAATATTTTAAATACAATTTTATATGCGATGGAATCCCTAGGCGACTAATACTGCCATAAAATTGCTGCTATTAATTATTAGATTTTAATTGCTTTTAATATACAAATAGTTTCAATTAAATGCAGTTTATTATGCAAACATTGAATATTCATATAAATAAATATGAATTTCTTTTGTATATATACTTTGATTTATGAATTAGCTATTACAACAATTTTATGAGAATGTTAATTTTATGATCTCAGTCTTCGCTCTGCCAGAGCAGAGTTTGTTAATTATAATAGAATTTAAAGACGTTGCAAGTTAATCGAACTAATGAACTGATAATTGTGCATATTAAATGTAAGATCAATTAATCAACAACGATTTTTGTAACTTGTGTCTATTATTTTTATTATTATTTAATAATTTACTAAACATTTTGAAGAAGAATTAAAAAAAAGAAATATTAATAAAAGGTTCGTTAACATGTTAAACATCTTTTTATTCTTTATTATTCTAACTACGCCATAAGATAATTAATCATATTATGTAGAGCTAATAAGTCAATAAAAACCAAAACGCAAAAAGCAAATAAAAATAGCCTCCGGCTATGCAAAATAAACTCAAAATAAAAATTAATTTTGGCAAAATAAATAATGGAAAAAAAAGAGTAAAAAAAAAAACAAAGATAGAAAAACCGGTTGTGGGATGAAATAATTATGTGAGTTTCAATATGTTGATAGTTGTTTGTGCGATTGTTTGCATAAATAAATAAACAAATAAGCCGGCTTTTGGTCAATACTGAAAATAGAGAAATTTTTGCTTGAATATTCAATATGATTTCGATTCATTTCAGTTTGTTTTATAAGTTTTATAAATTGAGTGAATTCATTTATTATGCTCATAGTATTAGTTTATGGCGCCGGTTATGTGAGTTGTTGATTTTTTAGTTTATTTTGAGAGACTGTCTGTGGATCATTTCCGACGGGACTTCCCCGTCACTTTTGCAGCTAATTGTTAAATGTTATTATTGATATTTATTTATTTATTTAACATTTGACCAAAACCTAACAAAAAAAAAATATATATATATATATATATAATATATACTATTTCAAAGAAAAAAAAAAATCACAAGCTTGCGTAGTTGATAGTAAACAATTTGATAACTTGAGATATGGAAAACCCCTTAGAATATGAGTCGAATGTGATAAATAGAAAAACAATATATAAACTTGCATGCTCACGTGTGATATAGTTATGAATACTATGTTATATATGTATGTGTATGTAGAACATCTCTGTGCAATGACGATATTTGAACTGGTTTGGTCAGCTTATATTTATACTAGAAAGAATTATATTGCTAATTCACGTCAGACTTGAGTTAATTAACAATTGCTTATTAAAACATTTTATAATTTTTATTTTGCTTATTTTGCTCTCATCTCTCTCTCTATCTCTCTATGGCTTTCAAGTGTACATATAGTATAAAAAAAAAAAACCTGTAAACATTTTTAACGACATTTAATTAGATAATTTGTTAATTCTCGACTACTGATTTCACTTGAACAATAGAAGTTGTATTTTTTTTTATATTTTCATAGAGTTCAAGAGTCTCACGACTGCATGCACTAAGTTCATATTGAGTTTATAGTAGAAAATATTTTACGTACAATATTTATCTGCGATTACTAGAAATAGTTATAGTTCAAATATGAATGAAAATATCACACATAAAACTGGTTATTGAATAGCGTTTGTGAGATGAGAGTAATGTGATTATACATTTACGTTTATTTTTATTTTTTATTTAAATAAATATGTAATATTATTTTCTATTATTAGTATTTTTTTATTTAAATAAATATGTAATATTATTTTCTATACTATTTTCTACGCATAACTATTATTTTATAATTATTTTTTCTGTATAATTTTTTAATGAATAATTTTTCGTGACACGACATGTTTACATATCTAGCTAATTTTTGTTATCCCAAATTTGGTTTTTTTTTTTTTTAGTACATATTCGCACATTGTTAATCCGGCTACCAAATGAAGTCTAAACGATATACGAAGATTATACGATTATAGTATATATACCTACGTATATTTGTTTATTTGATTTGAAACGACGCCATCGAAACCGCTTTGCTAGAAAATAAAGGCGAATAAACTCTTCAAGATGAACTTGTCAGTTGACTTGGAATATCAAAAATAAACAAAAAATTTATAATGATTCAGTAGATTTTACAAAAAAGCAATAGAACAAGAAAGCAAAGAGCTAATGACAAACATCGAGTCTTATACAAAGCAGATAAAAAACGTACTTATTAAGATTTGTTGTCTATCGGTATACACTCCTACAAATACTCAAAATATCATTTGATCGTGCATAATTATACCTTTGAATTTTTTAAGTTGTTTTGGGAATCACCTGTACAAGTGACAGTCGGAATCTAGAAATTTGTACAGTATAAAGTTGATGATTGTATTATTTAAAATGATAATTCTGTTCATGGTGGTATGTGTGATTTGTGATGATGCCGAAAACCGAATGTCGATAATTAGAAATAAAAGAAAACCGGTAAAAGTAATATTGTTTTTTTTTCTTCTTTCTGGGATCGGGATACAATTTATCACAGCCAAAAAAAAAAACAAAACCTGACTGGTCTGTGCAACGTTTGAATGCACTTGGTATAAATACTTAAGGAATTGGGGTACAGGTATATCAGTTGATCTGTTACCTGCTTTTGGTAAACAGCATTCTTTCATTTACGTGATCCCAGTAAAATGAAAATTGTGATTGTTCTCGCACTCTTAATTGCCGCCGCGTCGGCAGTGCCTCATGGTGGACGGCGTAATCATTATGGCCGCGGTCCACCAGGTGGAATATATGGCGGTCCACCATACGGAGGCGGATATGGTGGTCCACCAGGTTATGGAGGTGGATATGGTGGTCCACCAGGTTATGGAGGTGGATATGGTGGTCCACCAGGTTATGGAGGAGGTGGATATCGTGGCCCACCTGCATATGGTCCACCTGCATATGGAGGTGGAGGATATAATGGTCCACCTAACGCCGGACTTGTTGGTCCGGCCGCATTCGGCAGTCCTGCCGGCGGTTCTTCTTCAGCTGCAGCTGCCGCTGCTGCCGCTGCATCTGGCGGTAGTGGTGGACCTGGTGGAGCTGGCAGTGCTGCTTCAGCGTCAGCATCAGCATCTTCCTCATCATCGAATTCTGCTCCCAATGCGTTCTATGGTTAAATGGTCTAGAATCCGTGACTGGTGTACTGAAAAGAGATTACAAATGAAATTATGATTAAGTGTTTGTTATTGAAGGCTGAGAAAAAATGAAAAAAAAATAAAATAAGTCAAAAAAAAAACAACTTTCTCTATTATTTTTTAAGCATTCAAGCACTTTTAATCATGTGATTTATTTTATAATGTGTTTAAATCTTTTTTAAATCTTTTTTTTTTCTATTATTACTTGTACATAAAATGAAATGAAAAATAAATGAAAAATTCTTATAAAATAATAGTAATTAAATTGACTAATAAATTGATAGATGAATTTATTATAATATTAACAACAGATTTATTATCATAATATTTAATATTATTTTTATTCTATTACATTTTTACATTGAGATTATCAAATTTATTAAGTTTACACCACAAGCATACAAAAAATTAGAATAATCTTATTAATTTTTATTGTGTTTAATTAAAGAGTTTGCATTGCACACAGCGTTGTCTGTCTCAGAAGTTTTGTATACTTTTCGATTCCTATTTCTTTCTATCATTGAATGAACTTTCTTACTTTATTATATTCATAAATATATTATACTTAAAATTTCAATTTAAATTCAAAGCACAGCCTAAAATAATATATGCAATATTTTTCATTGCATTTGTTCGCTTACACGTTCATTCAGCTCAACGATTCAAACACAACTTAACTCTATTCAATTCTACTCTACTCATTGATGATATGAAGAGACTGAGCTGCACTTCTCTTTCACTACGAATACGTACGAATCGTAGTAATAGTTGGAAGATGAATGAACATTGTCGACAACAAACAAGTTATTCAATCAAGTCGAAGAGTTGAGTTGATTATGATAATAAGTTAAGATTGTTTACTAATTTTAATTACAATAATATTTAATATTATATTAATCATCATCTATTAATCTTTTATTTTTCTGTTCTTTTATATCTCGACAAGGCCCGACAAGTTCATATTTGTGGCTATATATATATATGTATTATACCTTTCTAAGGGCCAATTCATTTAAGCGAAAATATAAAATGATCAAAATCATTATTAGAAAAAAAATTGATTTTCATTAAATTTGCATTAGAACATCCTTCTGTTTATTATTATTATTATTTATTTATTATCTATTTATTTCATAATTTATCAATTTCAAGGGAATCCCAGTGTATTATATCTTCGGCATGCGAAATATTATTATTATTTTTTTTTTTTGTTTATTATCTATTCGCACATTTTTTCAATCAAATTTGTTGCCTCTATTTGCCTTAATAGAATATGCAGACACATACATATATATATTTTTATATGTATTCAATGTGTAAAGTCGCCATGGAAACCGCTTTCAATTTATTACTGTCAACATAGGCCTGTCTATTCGCTCTATGAATTTACGCATCATGACAGTATAAATAGATAGGCCGTTTGCTCAAAAATCTATCAGTTGATCTGTTACCTGCTTTCGGTTAACAACATACTTTTTACAAAAGACATCCCAGTAAAATGAAGACATTGATTGTGCTCGCTCTCTTGATTGCCGTCGCGTCGGCTCTGCCTCAGTTTGGATTCGGTGGACCTGGATTTGGTAGACCTGGATTCGGTGGACCTGGATTTGGTGGACCTGGATTCGGTGGACCTGGATTCGGTGGTCCTGGATTCGGTGGATCTGGATTCGGTGGTGGATATAATCGTGGTGGATTCGGTGGTGGATACAATCGTGGTGGATACGGTGGATACGGTGGCAACCCTTACAGAGGAGGTGGTGGTGGTGGTGGTGGTGGTAGTTCTGCAGCTTCGGCTTCATCGAGCGCTTCATCAGGTGGCAACGGTTTTGGCGGCGGATCATCATCAGCTTCATCATCTGCCTCCGCGTCATCGTCAGGTGGCGGATTCCGCGGTTAAATAATCAAAAATCATGTCTAATGATAACAATACAAATTATAAATAAGTTAAATGTTTAAAGAGGCTGAAAATAATACGAAGAAAATAAGTAAAACTAAACTCTGTGTATCATTGCGAAATTGACTAAGCCAAATAGGGCTGCCTACCTCAGTGTTTTGAAATTTGTTTTGTTTTCTATTTTAATAGTATTGAACCAGTTGAGTATAAATTCATATTCTATGAAAGTTTCATTGGAAGATCGTTAATTTTGGCATATATGCGAGAAAAACGATAAAAATTATTTGCACATACAAATATTGAACGATGATATATTGTTGCATCTAATAAAAAATTTACAAAAAAAAATCCACTGTGTTTTGTCCATATTTTAAAAATAGATGAAACTGACTGGAACTTCTTGTCGATTATAACAATTTGTAAACAACAAACAACAATTTATTTTATGCTTTATTCATCGTTCTTAATGAAACAAAATCGCATTGGTCGTTACGCCGCAGAGTAAGAGGCACATCCATATTTAGGTAACGATACAATAGTATTGTCAGATGCGAAATATCAGTAAAGAAGACAGATACCTAACCGGTTACCGGGCTCACTCGCCTACGATTACCTGTTACCCCTAGGTAAAATTTTCGTATCGTATCAGTCGGTTTTGTTTACTAGACAACTAATACAAAAAAAAAAAAACCAATATTGCTTCGTGTGATCACTTAGCGCCGCATGTTGTTTTTGTTATAGTTTTTGTTTTTGAATCAGATACTTAATTTTCGACGATAGAAAAAAATCCCCTTTCCCTTTACTACTATTAGTTGTCTCTGTCTCTTTTACGCCAGTTGACTGTTCAGAAAGTTTGCTGAGTTAAGTTGTAGTGCTGAGAGGTATAAAAGGCTGCGTTTCACTGATGCTAAGATAAGTTTGTGAATGCAAGTCGACGCTTAACTATGAAATTGTTTATCGCACTCACCGTTCTGGTGGCTGTAGCCTCAGCCCTGCCTCAATTTGGTGGAAGTAGTGCGAATGCTAAAGCAAATGCACAAGCAACGTCTCAAGGGTTTGGAGGATTTGGAGGTGGACGTCGTGGCGGATTCGGTGGTGGACCTGGCTATGGAGGAGGTCACAGATTTGGAGGTGGACCTGGATTCGGAGGTGGTCCTGGATTCGGAGGTGGTCCTGGATTCGGAGGTGGACCTGGATTCGGAGGTGGACCTGGATTCGGAGGTGGTTCTGGATTCGGAGGTGGACCTGGATTCGGAGGTGGACCTGGATTCGGAGGTGGACCTGGATTCGGTGGTGGACCTGGATTCGGTGGTGGACCTGGATTCGGAGGTGGTCCTGGATTCAAAACTGGTCCAGCATACGGTGGAGGATTCCGTGGTCCCGTCTACGGTGGCGGCGGTGGTGGTGGTAGCTCTTCTGCATCAGCCTCATCAAGTGCTTCGGCCGCTAGTGGCGGTGGTGGTGGATCTTCATCAGCTTCATCTTCTGCCTCTGCCTCTTCCTCTTCCGGTGGTCGCGGTTAAAATACCGATATTAGTTTCACTTTAGTGCAACGAGATTAAAAAATATATTATATTTAAGTTAAATATTAATAAAGGCTGAAAAAAATACTATAATAAAAAATAAAATAAATAGAATGTCTTTATTTATTTGAACTAAGTGCAATACTGTAGAGCATCAGTTTATTTCGCTTAGGATTTTAATATATTTATATAAAACATTCTTTTATACATTTCTTCCGTCATGTATGTCACAAAAACATTAAAAATATTGGCACATACTGCATACGTGCCTGTTTTTCAGAATTATCTAATGCAATATTCTTTACTTACTGACTATGTTGGTAAACTTTAGAATTAAAAAAAAAAGAAATAATAATAATATTTAAAAATTAATATATTAATATATATAAAATAATAATAAAACATATATATTAAAAATAAAAATAAATACTGGATAAATATTAATAAAAATAAACTATAAAATATATAAAATATATATTCGAAATATTTTTACTATGCATTTTTACTATTATGAATTAATTATAATTTTGTGTTATGTTCTTTAGGAAATCTAGAGAGATCTAGAGTATCTATGATTTTTGCAGAGCTCGTATTTGTTGGAGGTAGATTAAGCTTCGCCTGAATATTTGAGTGTCATTTAAATAATTATGTGAATCTTGGGTTTCCATACCTAAATATAAAAACAGTTTTTGCTGTTAATTTTGTTTTGTTTTTATTGATTATCATCGATTGGTAATCTACATACAAGTATTGTATATTAGTTCAAGTTCAAACAATTCAACAAATTTTATAAACGTTAAAATTCAAATAATAATAATAACAAAAATAATAGATTTTATGTTAATTATTTATTATTTTTATTATTATTATTATTATCTTTTTTTTTGTAATATTATTTTTAAATATTCTGACAAAATTTGTTAGGAGCATAATTATGATCATGGTTGTTCTTATGTAAATGTTTTTATATTTGATTTTCAAATAATTCCCATAAATTGATGATATGCTTATTCTGGTTTAAAATAGTAAACGACACGTTCTTTAGTAAGGGAGATTAAATTAAATAATTTATTTTTTTTTTTTAATTTACATTTTTTGATCATTTAGGGCCTTACATACTCATATTATTATTATTATTATGACTATTCGTTCAGTTGCTTTGGTTGAATTTGAGACTAAATACAGACACATAAAAACTTAAAATTGTTTTTGTTACATCATTAACATATTATGTTAATATTATATTATGTTAAAATCTCTTCCTATCATTTACTTGTTCTTTGTCTCTTTTACACCAATTGTCTGGTAGGAATGAATTGCTTAACCAGATCTTGGATTCAAATGTATAAAAGGCGATGTTTTTCAGTAGCATGGATAAGTTTGTGTTTGTAACTCTAAGTTTAACAATGAAACTATTTATCGCACTCTCCGTTCTGGTGGCTGTAGCCTCAGCTCTGCCTCAATATGGAGGTGGATCCACTGCGAATGCTAACGCAGCTGCTAGCGCGAATGGTGGTGGCTTTGGAGGTGGACCTGGAGGTGGTTTAGGAGGTCGACCTGGAGGTGGTTTTGGAGGTGGACCTGGAGGTGGTTTTGGAGGTGGACCTGGAGGTGGTTTTGGAGGTGGACCTGGAGGTAGACCTGGAGGTGGTTTTGGAGGTGGACCTGGAGGTGGTTTTGGAGGTGGTTTTGGAGGTGGACCTGGAGGTGGTTTTGGAGGTGGACCTGGAAGTGGTTTTGGTGGAACTGGTGGAGGCGGCTTTGGAGGTGGCTCATCTGCTTCAGCTTCATCCAGTGCTTCGGCAAACAGTGGAGGTTTTGGCCGTGGTTCCGGATCAGCTAGTGCTACTTCTAATGCCAATGCCAGTTCTGGACGCTTTGGTTAATTAGTCAGATTTAATGTCAAATTATATTAAAAATAAGTGGAATGTTAAAAGAAGGAATAGTACAAAATTTTAAGTTAGACTATGTCGCCTTTTGAAACGAAGATTGAACGGAATAAAAATCGATCAGCACTGTTTCAACCTATCGATAATATTTTGTGCTTATGCATCATAACCTATAAATCTGAAAAAATTTAATCAAAATAAAATTACTTAATAATATAAAATTCTTGAAAAATTCACATTAGTCGATGGAATACAAACTGATTAGGGATTCGCTTCATTTATAATTCTATTTAAATAAACTAGTAAAACAAAAGTAAAGTAATGATATGATATATATATATATATATATATGTACATGTATCGATGGGATACGAAAGATAAGCAAAGATAACTAACCGGTTACTGTAATTTCTCGATAGCGGGTAAAAGGAGGAATCGGGTAACACGTTATATGCCATAGTTTTTATTTATGGGACAACTAATTGTTAATACTAATTTGCTTTGTGTGATCATTTGTTGTTGCTATTATTTATGAATCCGATTTTCAATCTCTGACGTTGGGGTTGGGCAAACTAAAAAAAACCTTAAGACTGTTGTTGTATTTTGGTATATCATCAAAACATTATAATAATATCTCTTTCACTCCACTACTATTAGTTTTCTATCTCTTTTACACCAATTGACTCTTTCGAAAGTTTAGCAATATAAAAGGCGGTGTTTCACAGTTGCTTGGATAAGTTTGCGAACCCAACTCACAGCAAAACAATGAAACTGTTTATCGCACTCTCCGTTCTAGTGGCAGTAGCCTCAGCTCTGCCTCAATTTGGTGGATCCAATGCAAATGCTAACGCAGATGCTAAAGCAACGTCGCAAAATAACTTTGGAGGTGGACCCGGTGCTGGTTTTGGAGGTCGACCTGGTGGCGGCTTTGGAGGCGGTTCTGGTGGCAACTTCGGAGGCGGTCCTGGTGGCAACTTCGGAGGCGGTCCTGGCAGCAACTTCGGAGGCGGTCCTGGCGGCAACTTCGGAGGCGGTCCTGGTGGTGGCATTGGAGGTGGATCAGGCTATAGAAAACCCGGTAATAACTTCGGAGGTGGTGGTGCCAGTTATGGAGGACCTGGTCAACAACAATTCAATAATCCCAAGTTTCCCAATGGTAACTTTAATGGAGGTGGAGGATTTAACAGTGGCTCAGCCAGTGCCTCTGCGTCAGCCAGCTCAGTTGCCAACAGTAACGGTGGCTCTGCCAGTGCAACATCTAACGCAAGCGCAGCTTCACAAAATCGAGGTTAAGAAATAAGTGTATATTAATTTATGAAAATTTCCTCAGGATATAACTATTATCACTGTAAAAAATAATTTTTAATAATAATAAAAAAAAATATTGGAATACTCATAAGTTATGCTCTGCTTTACGTAAATAAAAATTTTCTTTACATCATTGAAAATAATTTTAGAAAATATCAAAGCTTATTAAATAAAAATTTCAACAATAGAACGAGCAAACATTTTTTATAGTTTAAAATATGTTGCTTAAGGAATTACGGAAGCGATTTGATTTTACAAGTGACTATTAAATTACATTCGAATTTTAAGAATCATTTGATGTTATTGATTGTCATTAAATTACAGGAAAAACCTGTGTAACATTTCAATTATTATTTTTTTTTTCGCTAAAATATAGAAATCATCAGAGACAATATATAATATTGTAAAATTGGAAACTTGAATTATTATTTTTACTTGAATGTGTTACGTTAGTATTATTAATAGTAAAAAGTACCGAAATAATTAGTGAAGATGTCAATTAGCACCTAACAAAGTTTTGTGCTAAAGTTTGTTCCTTAAGTTAATCAGAAAATGTAGGAAGAAAGAAATATTAGCATCAAAATATGAATATGTAAGTAAGTTGTCGATAACCGGTTTGAGTGAAATCTAGCTTGAATCCAGATGCCCGTTCAGTTGCCCGTCTCAAATAAATTGCACACTTTCCTTAACTTGGCAATATAATTTGACCAATCGGAGTTCACAATCAGGCAATTAATGTGATCATAATTCACAATGTAAATGTTGTGTCTGCATTTTAGATATTCGGCTTTACGTATGCTAATTGACATTGTCGTCTATTGCCTGATTTGTCTATATACAATTTTTTGATAGTGCCTTATACTTTTGTCATTAACTGTGTAACGTTCTAAGCATACATTATATATAATATAAGACACATCTCCAAAATCTATATGTATTTATTTATTCGATATACAATATATATAGTTAAATATATAATATTAAATATATTTATAGATATAGAAGATGTATATTATAACCAGAAAGTGTATTTAAGCATCGGCGAAATACATTTTTTATATTCTCACCTTTGTTTGTCTGGCTTATGTCTGATTTTTTTTTTTCTAGTCTGGCGTTAAGATTTATAAAAGCTGAGATTTTGACCACAGACTTTGAAGTTTGTTAAGCGCCTTCATACAGTTCGGACGGACAACATTATGAAGCTCTTCGTTGTATTTAGCCTTATTTTGGCTGTAGCTTTGGCTGCGCCACGGCCACAAAACGCGAATGCAGGAGCAAATGCTGCTGCATCTTCCACAGGAAACCAAGGACTTGGAGGCCAGGGTGGATTCGGCGGACAGCAGGGACCTGGTGGATATGGAGGACCTGGTGGATTTGGAGGACCTGGTGGATATGGTGGCGAATTTGGCGGATTTGGCGGTCCAGGTGGATACGGAAGACCAGGTGGTTACCGTCGTCCTGGATTTGGTGGATTTGGTGGATATGGTGGCAATCAAGGATACGGTGGCTTTAATAATAATCCATTTGGTGGCTTCGGTGGTAACCAATATGGTGGCTACAGTGGTAACCCATATGGCAATTATGGTGGACAAGATGGCGGTTTCAATTCAAATGCAAATGCTGATTCCTCAGCAATTGCAAATGGTGGTGGCCAAGGAGGATTTGGTGATGCTAACGCAAGTGCCAATTCTAACGCCATTGCAAATGGCGGTGGTGCAGGTGGTTTTGGTCCTGGTTTTGGTCCCGGAGGCAACGCTAATGCTAATGCCAATTCTAATGCCGTTGCAAATGGCGGTGGTGCAGGTGGTTTTGGTCCTGGTTTTGGTCCCGGAGGCAACGCTAATGCTAATGCCAATTCTAATGCCGTTGCAAATGGTGGTGGCTACGGAGGTGGTAATGCCAATGCAAAAGCTTCGTCCGTTGCCAACTCATCTGGTGCTCGTGGTGGTCTGGCCTCAGCCTCATCATCTGCTAGCGCAGTTGCTGGAAAATAAGCAAAATAACTAAAAACTATCGTGATTTAGCTTTCCTTATATTATAAATTAAATATAAAATTGAAAAAAAAAATTTAGAATTTTTATTTAAATTATATTATTTTTTGTATTATTTTTTTCTTATGCTCAAACATTTGAACAGAATTATTCAAGTTTTCGTTTCAAATGAATTGCGCATCTTGCTTATGACTTGGCGCATAATCTTTTTCTGTTTGTTTTGGTATTATTTGCATATTAATGACTTTGTTTTAGACACGTTTTATTTTCGCTAGACGATATGTCGTCATGGAATATTTCTATTATAATGCATATTATTTATTTTTTTTTTTACTTTTCTATCTACCATTTTATATATACATATAGTTACAGTTTCACATATGTGACAATGATATACCCGTTACCTTTATATACATAGGAAATTTAATATTTAATCTTCATAAAAGTTGAAAAATTAGTATCTGAAGGGTAAGTGGATATGGTCTCCGAAATTTGCAATACGTCACGTATACTAAAGAACCGATGGACTTTGCTAAGTCTACTAGGCTATTCCTATACTCATTTGTGCATTTCCACGCCTCCTTCTGATAACTATTTATATTTTGGATACTTAATATACTTCATTTTCACACATTGTTAATAAGTTAAAGTTATAAAAATGTTTGCAAGAAAAAATTAAATTCTTTTCATTGATTCGAAATATTAGGATTAACATTTTTAGGGAATGCTGGGTATTTCTTAGTCGAATATTTTCGACTATTTTGTATTTTTGTATTTTTCTATAAACTTGTAACATTTGCAATGGGGGTAATAAACAAGGAAACAAAGGAATATTAACAGATCAGTTTATTAACATTTACGTAGTCTCTAACCGGTTTTCAGATAAGAGAAATCTAAACTGAAATTTGCTCGAGTTAACCAATAAAGATTTACCATACTTTGCTCAAATCCAAAATTCGAATTTAACTTCGTTATCATAATACAGCAAGCAAATGTTTATCTTTTTTTCTATTATTCTTCTATTCATCTATGTAGATATATTATGTATGTTAATTGATGTTTGCGCTTCTATCATTCGATTTCTAGCCTAACCTATGTGTGGTATTTTGTGATATAAAAGCTACAACTTTGTGGTAGATTATTAAGTTCGCAACTTGCCGTCAAATAGTTCAGTTCAGCAGCATTATGAAGGTCCTAGTATTTATCACACTGTGCGCTATTATCGCATTGACCGCAGCTGCGCCAAATAGACACAAAAATAACGGACCAGGAGGCTCATCTACTGCTAATGCTGATGCTAATGCTTCCGCTATTTCCCAAGGAAATAATGGACGTTTCGGACCAGGAGGTGGCAATGCCAATGCCAATGCTAACTCTCAAGCTATTGCAAACGGCGGCGGTTTCAATGGTGGCAATGCAAATGCTAATGCTAATTCCAATGCAGTCGCCCAGACACGTGGAGGTGGAGGTGGCAACTCATCAGCAAATGCATCATCAAGCTCTGTAGCAAATAGCAAAGGCGGTATTGCAAATGCTTCATCCAGCTCAAGCGCAACGGCAGTTGGAAAATAAATGTTAATACTCTCTATCGAATTATAAATATTTTATATACGATATTATATGAATGAAGATAAAATGAGAATATTGTGAAAATTCTTTAGGTATACACAAATCTTCAATTTAGATCGCCTATAAATTTATAGGATTTTTTGTTTGCTTTATGTTTCATTTGTTAGGATAAAGAATTTCTGGTAAATCGTGAAAACATAATGCGATTATAAAATCAATATTAATTATCATAAGATTGTGAATTCTTTTATTGATTCTTCTTTGAAATGATATAAACGATCCAAATATAATTAAAGGGCTTTCACATTTCACACATGCTATGATTTCATTTCTTAAGTTGGATTTTTAGCAGAAATATAAATTTTATATAAAATGTTTAAATTGCATCGACTTATAAAAGTCTTTAACAAAACTAAAGTAATTACTATCATTATCATTGTCATCATTTATTAATGATCTATCGTTTGTTCTTCCTGAAACAAGTTATAACAATTTTGTGGTTATTTTCCATAATTAACAAAAAAAAAAAACAAAAAACATATATAATAATTATATAAATATTATTTTCAAAAACCTGATTTGAGAAAATGTTATTTAATCTTCTTCTTTTTTTTTTATTTATTTTTGTTGATTTTCATTTGTTTTCTTTTTGACTTTAATAAATATTCAGTTATATGTAAAATAAATAACTGTAACCTTGCTAAAACATATACGATTCTATCCCGAAAACTGCGCATGTGTATTATTCAAATGTTCTTTAAATTAAAATGTTTATTTTTAATTATGGATAAAAACGCGCCTATTGTTTACTAATATTTTTTGTCTCTCTACTAATTATGCAAATTACTTAAGCAAATCTAAACCGTAAATTTACGTATCGACAACCGGTTGCTAAAAA
Source organism: Zaprionus obscuricornis (assembly GCA_037044475.1). Taxonomy (NCBI): domain Eukaryota; kingdom Metazoa; phylum Arthropoda; class Insecta; order Diptera; family Drosophilidae; genus Zaprionus; species Zaprionus obscuricornis. The sequence continues at coordinate 56,026 of JBAMBR010003932.1, forward strand.
AAAAAAAAACAAAATAAATAACAAACAGCAGCTGTTGCAAAAGTCTCGCAAATCAGCTACCGCACAAAAAAAAAAGTTATGGAGAATTAAATCTGAATTTAATCAGTTCGAAGAGAAACCTTTTTCTGATAAGACTTAACAAAATCAATATCAACAAAAAAAAAAAAAAACCAGCAGTATGCAAATAAAATTCAAATTTAAAATGTATTTTTATATATATAACAAAGTGTTTACTTTGATCAAGTAGAGATCAAAAAAAGTAACTTGCTAATATTGTGTTGAAAGTATTTGTTATGATGACGTGTTTCAGTTAGTTTATTAACAATATTTATATGAATATGAATACATATGTATGCCTTATGCCTTATGTGTTAGTTTAAAGAGCAACGAGCAGAAAGTGAATACATAATGTGCAAATTGTTGACTAGTGTCGCATAGCGTCTATCTAATAAGTTTCATGCTTACATCGTTTACATAACTTTTTATATTATATATATATATAAATATATATATATTTAAGTTTTTCTATTTATTAACAGAAATAATAAAAAATTAAAAAAATAATAAATAATAATAGAAGAAAAAAACAAAATTCTAAGCATTATAAAAAAAGTATAGCATGCATTTAGGCTCTGTGCAAAATTTAGGCTCGTCATTGATGACGTAGCTTTATCTATTGTTTACTTTTTGCGGCATTCAAATATGTATAAAAATATATTATGTAAATATATTCAAATATTTTGTATTATGAATACGAAAACGTAGACATGTGCCGAGACGAGCCCTCTTTTAATTGTGTTGGCTAACATTTTACAATGCCTTTGATATTTAAGTTAGTTATGCTAAACAAATATATAGCTACTTACTTCTGATTAAAAATAATAAGAATAAGATAAAGAATTAAATATATTTTGACAGACCTCACTATGCCTCCTGCTATGCATTGCAAGCTTACGGGTTAAATCAATATGCCCTTGAAAAGGGTATATAAAAATCTAGAAAAATTTAAATAACTTGAAATGACTTCAGGTTGTCATGTTTTTAAGTAAAAATGAATATATTCGAATTATATGCTATAGCAGACGTGCCGAATATCAGGTAAACAAAATATGCATAAAATATGAATTAAAGAAAACAAGTAAGGAAAGTCGTACAATCATATGCATGCGACATAAATATACCCTGTACTCTCAAATATAAATAACAATTTTGTGCTTGCTGCAGAAATTAAAGAGAATTACGTGCAAGGTATACAAAATTTGATATCAACTATTCGAGCTGATGATGTCTGTAAACATGAATGTTTAAAGGGTATAAAAAAAAGAACTTGTTCTATGAGATAATATAATGATATAGTATAACGAGATATTTGGCGAGCTCAATTATGACAGCTATTAAAATGAAACCAGACACTAACTGAATCTTTCATGTTTTAAATACATGACGCTATTCTGACCGGTTTCGTCATACATTTGTAATTATCGCGATTTATATTGCGAATATTTATTATCAATTATTTATATATATATATATATACATATATATATTACTTACGTATACTTAATATGTTACTTAATAAAATTTTGATTGTTGTTGTTATTCAATGAAAGCATTTAGTAGACTTATTGAATATATTATTTAGTATTGGATTTTAACTTTCGTTGTAGTTCAAATTATTAGTTTATGCTATAAATAAAAAGTTATTTTTATCAAAAACATTTTGAAAATTTTCCATTTGCTATACAAAAAAATATTCTTTTATTCAAACGTTTGTTCACAATGTTTATGTGGGATTAATAGTCATAGTAACCACCTCCTCCACCTCGATTGGAGTTTTGTGCATTAGCGTTAGCAATTGCTGATGATCGACCGGGTCCAATGTTTTGTGAGCTTGCATTGGCATTAGCGATTGCCTCTGAGCCGCCACCACCAGGGTAACGGCCGCCGCCGCCACCACCAGGGAAGCCGCCGCCACCATGGAAGCCGCCGCCACCATGGAAGCCGCGGCCGCCACCACCATAAGGACGGCCAGGAGCTGCCTGAACAGTGACCAAAGCCAAAATCAAAATTGTGAATAAAACAAAGAACTTCATCGTCGATGATTTCAATGATAACTGCACAAATTTCGCATGCTTTTATACCCGAGAAATGCATGGATCTAAAAAAATTATTTAACTGGTTTTTGACATATTTATGTTCGGGACTTTTTTTTCTCTAATACTTGAAATTTTATTTTATTTTTTATTTTTTTTTTTGTTTTTAGAGAACAAGACAATTATATTGATCATATATTGTATGGTACTTTATATTTCTAATTATAAACTGGTCTTGGACTTATACCTTAAAATGTTCTGCAGCTCTAAAAAGTTTACAATGAATATTTATTGTATACTTTTGCGGGCAATTGATATTGTTGAAAGGTTGGTAAATTATTTGAAAAACTTTATAAATCGAATTGAAAATATTTAAATTTTACATAAATATATACAAAATAAATGAAACACAGATATTAAGAATAAATGTAAGTTTTACTTTAATTTTCATAATTTTCTTAAATAAAAAAAAAAAAAAAAAAGATTTCTAAGCTTATGCGGAAGAAATAGGAGAAAAACAATTTTCAAATTGTTAATGCCTAGAAATATTTAATATAGAGAGAATTACAAATAATCAAGGTAAACATTATTATTAATTGCCCAAAGTCATTAATAATATTTAAAAATTATAAAAAATAATATTCAATAATAATAATAATTATAATAATAATTATAATCGTCAAATTATTATGCATCAAAAGTTTATAAGTTTCAGTTCGAAATCTTTTATTCATGCTAAAATAAAAAAGTAGTTCATACTATATAGGGATAATTCCATACTATATAGGGATCTCAAAGTCTGTTCAATTGAAGAGCATAACGGTAAACATATCTGCTGATACAGCGACAGATTACTGAGACATAGGAACTGATTTATACACACACTAATATAAAATATAAATATAAAAAAATAAATATAAAATATAAAAATAATAAAAAAAAAAAAATTTTTGGTAAGCTTAATTTTAAAATAAATTAAATTAAAATTGACAAAAAATTGTTTTTTTTTTTTTTTATTGAAAAGTTTTATTTTCAGAATCGTTTATAATGTTCGGCAGTATTCCTTTTCTTTGCAAGTTATTAATGATATTGACGTCCACGTTTACCACCGTATCCTCCATTACCTCCAGAAGATTGAGAAACTGCGGATGCGGATGCGTTTGCGACAGATTCGGATGGTCCACCGCCACGTGAATTAGATTCTGCTTTTGCACTAGCATTAGCAATAGCAGTAGAACCGCTGCCGCCACCAGGAGCTGGAGCTGCTTGAACAGCAACCAGAGCCAAGATTAAAATTGTGAATAAAACAAAGAACTTCATCGTTGATGTTATCTCTGATTACTGCACAAATTTCGCATGCTTTTATACCTGAAAATCGCACGGATATTGAATAAATAATTAACTGGTTTTTGTTATATTCATGACGCAGACTTCTTTCTCTATTACTTCCAATACTTGAAATTGCGTTTGTAAGCAGTGCAATAATATTGAATATATTATTTAGCATTAGTTTTCTAATTAAAAACTGGTCTTCTATGTATACTGTATGCAAGTTTTGAAAATCTTAAGAAATTATCATTATCATCGAAATATTATTATTGTAGACTTTTCGGCGTTTTTTATATTGTTGGTAACTTAAAAAAGCTCTACATAAGAAAGCTTGACTGAAAAGCTTTTCTAATGCTTATTAGAGACTAGTAATTCTGTAGAATTGGTATATTTTGTTTTTGGTATTTTTTTTTAGTGAAAAATATATCGGATACATTTTGCTTAATTTAAGCTGTAGAAAATTTGTGCTTAAAATTTAAATATTGTCTATTATTTTTATCCTCTAAAACCGCCTCCAAAACCAGGACTGCCGCCAAATCCACCAAATCCGCCTGGTCCGCCAAATCCGCCTGGTCCACCAAATCCGCCTGGTCCGCCAAATCCGCCTGGTCCACCTGGTCCACCAAATCCACCTGGTCCACCAAATCCACCTTGACCGCCAAATCCACCTAGTCCTCCAAATCCTCCTTGACCGCCAAAGCTGCCGGGACCACCAAAACCGCCACCAGGTCTTCCACCAAAGCTTGGACCACCGCCATATCCACCTCCATAACCACCGTTAAATCCACCGTATTGAGGCATAGCTGTGGCTACTGCCACAAGCACAGAGAGTACGACTAATAGTTTCATAGTTATGCTTCGAGCTGGATTCACAAACTTATCTAAGCAAATGTGAAGCATCAGTTTTTATACATCTCGTAGCCCAAGAGTTGATGAGCCCAAAACATCCCCGTTATTCAATTGGTCAGAGACAAAGCCAATGAATACAAGATACATATTATCTGTAACCGGAAAGTTATATATAGGTTTTGTCTATTTTTCATAGTCAAATATCAACATCCGCATAATTAGAATAAATAAATAAAAAAAAATACAAAATAAAAGCAAAATGTAATCTGTTTTCAGTGAATTTTATAAATGCGAATAATTTACAACATTTTACGAAATAGACGAATTGATTATTTGAAAGTAAAACTTTAAATCCAAAGATAAAATTCAACATTTTTAAATCCATTTAAAATTTTGCCTGACTGCAGCGTTACCTGAAAACTATTTGTGCAGCTGCAGGAACCATGCTTAGGGCAACCCTAATAAAATATGCATTACCGCCAAATGTAAATCCCAAAGAAATTTAGGTAAAATGTTCAGTGATCCTAGGGACTAACTTCAGCATATTCTTAACTGCTGCTTGTGTGCAAGTTTATGCCTGTGCAATGTGTAGTCGTAGCCAATGTATATTTTCTTTTATTTATCATCTGGAATTTAACTGGAATTTTAAGGAATTTATGTTGGAAATTCTTTACCAAGTCGGATTATAATTGCTGACCTCTATCTGAAATTTTTTCTATTTCCACGTTCAAGTTCTCTAGAAGTGATTAATAAAACAATCTATGCCCATATGACTAATTTTCCAACAATGTATCTAATATTTATTGTCCATTTAGTCAGTGAAAAAAAAAACCCGTATAGTAAAAAACCTTCAATTATTTTTGTTTTCGTTGTTGTTGCTGTTGTTCAATATTGCCCGCATTCAACATGCATTTTAGCGCCTGCGTCAAGTTCAAATTGAAATAAATAAGCGCTGTTTTTTTGTTGTTTTATGTATATATATTTATTTTATTGCCAACTCTTACGAATGGGAACGTGATAATCATTGCTAAACCAAAAAAAAAAAACTCCAAAAATCGAAAACCCTAACTAATCACATACTTAACTCGTATGCCAACCACATCGATGAATGAATAAACCACAAAATTTGCTGTTGTTGTCGCCAAAACTCGAATTGTTGATTTCGATTGTGTTGAGCATGGACCAGTCTATCCGCATCAATATCCACGTGTCTGCCACATCTGTCTTTGCATTGTGTCTGCGTCTGTTTATGCCGGAACATAAAAGCCCCTCCAAAAAAAAAAAAAATTTGTATGACGAAGTCTTTGGCTAATGCCGGTTTTGAACGCAGGTGGGCAGCGCTTACAAATATTACTTGACGATTGCACAGAGAGACAGTATGAGATACGGAGAGAGAGAGAGAGAGAGAGAGAGAGAGAGAGAGGCAGCAGAAAAGCTAAGTAATGCTGTTTAAAGTTGCAGTAGTCCCAGAAAATATTATTGAAGTGCAGCTCCTGTAGCGCAGCTAATACTATATCGCATAAGAGAAAAGTCTGTCAGACTCTATGACAGATCATTTTTTGAAGGGTATCTATAAGTTATTTGACCTGCCAATTGTCAAATGAATCATTGTTTGTTCTCTTTGCAGCATTCAATTGGTATTCAAAAAAAGTTGGATGAACAAAACTTAGCTCGATGAAAAAGTTGTTTAAATTCTGCAAAAATGTGAAACCATTAAAATAAAGTTGAAATTCTTTTCATTTTCATATATATGAATTTATATATATATATTTTTTTTTTGGTGAATTAGGAAACAAGTTGTTAGGTATTTTTTTTTTTATTTTTTTTTATGAGTTTACGAAAGACAAGACCAGACAAGTTAGTTAGTATATTTAAAATATATATAAAATATATATGTAAATATGAGTAGGTCGCTTTAAGCATTTGTTGAGCTCATTTCAATGAGTGCAACAATAACTGCTGGCTGGACTACTGCGCTTAAGTGCCACAGACTGGTTGCCACACCCCTTTTTAGCAAATTCAAAATAAATATATGCACAAAATTTTTTTTTATTTTTTTTTTTGTTTATTTCTCTGCAAATCAATTTACCATCCGTCACATACAATCATCTGGCATATTATGACATTTCTTACTCTCTTTCTTTCTATTTCTGTTGACAAATGTAATTTCAACTGTCAGAGTTTAGCAATTTACGCTAAACTGTAAAAATAAATAAAAAAAACACACGAAATATTTTATATTATAAATCAATAATTCATGTTTTATTTATAATTTATTAAATCGTTTCTCTATCTTTCACACAATAAAAAATATTTTGCCTCTTTTTCTTTTACATTTTTACACAACATTTTTGTTCGCATTACATTTTCTTCATCTGTTTTTTTTTTTAGCTTTTTTTATATTATTTTTAGTCTATCACAATATTTGAATATAACGTTTGCTCAGAATTTTAAATAAAAAAAAAAAAAAACGCAACACGAACTTTTGCAACGGCTTCGAAATTAAATTTTTTTTTTTAATTAATTTTTTTTGTTTGTATGGCAAATTGACCTTGACAAGGTAATTTATTTGGTGATTTGCATATGATGCGAAAGGCCTCAAGACTGATGATTCGTGCGGACTACCGATGAATAACCATAAAGCACCTCAACACCATCTGGATTGAAGATGCGTTCAACACGCGGCGCACGCGTTGGCTGTAGGCTAACTTCAGCATATTTATTATTGGATGATTCATTGGTGGTGCTGCTGCTGGCGGCTGTCGTTGTCGTTGTGGTTGTAGCTGGTGTTGTGGTTGTTGTAGCTGCTGTTGTGGTTGTTGTAGCTGGAGTTGTAGTTGTAGCTGCTGTTGTGGTTGTGGTTGCAGCTGTTGTACTTGCAGCTGTTGTAGTTGTAACTGGAATTGTGGTGGTGGTTTCAAATGTTCTTACCACTGGCATTGTGGTTTCTTCAACAATATCAGCAGAAATTGTTGTTAAAATGCTTTCAAGATTTGCATAAGTTTTGGCTGCAATAATTGTAGTTTCTTCAATGTCACGATCGACATTTGTGACGCTTTCACTTTTCTCCACGGTTTTTATTGTAGTTTCAATTTCTTCAATAGCTTTGACAGTACTTGTCTCTAGAATTGTGCTAGTTTCTGGTTTTCCTTCAGTTGTTGATAGAATCATGCGTGCAGCTACATTAAGTATTGTTGGCATATTCGTTGAACGCACAAATTCATCCATATCGGACTTTGATTCAACTAATTCAGCAATATCTGGTAACCATGTGGTAGCATCGGCAATCATTGCAACAGTTTCCATTGGTTTCACATTAGTTTCTGGCTCTGCATTAGCATTGGCAAGCATTGGAATAACTTCAGCTGCAGGCTGTGCATTTGCCTCAGCAATCATTGCATCAGCTTCCAGCGGGTTTACTTCAGATTCCGATTGTGCATTTTCATTGGCGGCAATTTCAACATTTTTTTCAGCTACAGGTTGTGCAATCATTGCTTCTTTTTCTATTGGATTTGCAACAGATTCAATTTGTAGATTATCTTGCTTATCCTCCGCTATCAATGGAGCTGTTGTAGAGAATTCTTCTTTATTTGGATCTTCTTGTGTTGTGCTATCAGCTTGCAGCTCTGTTGTTGTATAAATATGCACATTATCAACAGCTGATGCAGCTTCTTCTAGTTGTAATGCTGCTGTATCTGTATTTTCATCATTTCTAGCTTCACCTTCTTCTAGATCATCTGCTGCAATTGCCACTTGTTTATCATTATCAGTTTTTTCAATATTTGTTGTTGCTGCTGTTGTTAATTCTGTGTCTGCTGCAGCAATTGTTGTTGTTGTTGGCACACGATTGAATCTTGCAGGTTTTGCTGTTGTTGTAAATGCATTAAATTTCTTTTTATTTTTATCAATAATTGTTGTTGTTACTTCTATTGGTTCCTCTGTGGTATACGTTGCATTTTGTTGATTATGATTCTCACGTTCAGCACGTTCTTGTTCTAATTGTTGTAGCACAGATTCTGGTAATGGTTCCTCAGTTGTAACACTTATATTTTCATTCAATTGTGTAAACATAAGCACATTATCCTCCGTAGTTAATATAAGATCAGCATCAATTTCAACAGTAACAGTATTTGATTCAATATCACCAAATGATGTTGTTTCCTCTTCAATTTTTGGTGGTATTGTTATTGCAGCTCTGCTTAATGCTGGCTGTGACATTTGCAGCAGCGTGAGCGATAATAGCAACAATGTTGCGATCATTGGTATGCGCGGCATTTTTTAAACTTTGGAATGTGAGGGCCAAAAGATTGCCAGACACACACAGAGAGAGACAGAGAGAGAGAGTGAGAGAGAGTGAATATTTTGTTATTGTTGGGCAACAAATAACAAGAATTTTTTATAATTTATAAGAGACCGTCAAACAAGTCGTTCGTTGAACGTTCACTTTGCCCCCCCGTTGGCCTTTAATACGCGTCAGCAAAGAGAAACTTGCTCCTGAAATTTTTTTTTAATATTTTGCAGCTCCGGTTTTTTTTTGCTGCTGCTGCTTCCGCTCTAGAAGTTGGGGGTATACCGCCGCGTGCAGCTGTTGTGACTAGTTATGTTTACGGCGAGGAACTAAACCGTTTGCAGTTTTAGCATTTGCTTATAAATCGCCAAAGCCCACACATGCTTTCAAACAGGCTTCAGTTTTGTAGCCACAACTCTCAGCGTTTAGCTCTCAGTTTCAGTTTCAGTCGCTGTTGTCGTCGTCGTCGTCGTCGCATGGCACCCGCAGTCTCAGTTTCTTTCTCAGTAACAACAAGTCTCAATTTTCGAATATTTTGTCTGCAAGCTCAGCTGCTGCTGTGACTGAAGTGTCTGCGTTGCCAACTGTTTGGATAAGTATTTTTTTTTTATGCTGTTGCCTGGAACTGAACTTGATGTTGATGGCATTACAATCGTTGCCATCATTTGTTGTTGTTGTTATTGTTTTTGCACACACTTGGCCCAGTTTGTTGTTGAGCTGAGCAAAAAAAAAAAATATATAATAAAAACATCTTTTAATAGCCGCTTCCCGGTCACTCAATTTCACTTTCATCGGTACTCACCTGCTTATTGCTTATTGATTACCTTGCCGCATATATGAAACCGGCTTTTTTTTTTTTACTGGCAATTTACTCTTGTTACTCACTGTTATCCAGTTTCTAGTTACTTAACGTTTTGTAAATTTGCCCAGTCTTATTGATTGCCATTTGATTTGATCGCGCTGTGTAGCGCTGCCAGCAGCACAAGCTCATTTATCAGATTTATTTTACAATATAAACACAAGTGTTTGCACATATTTCTTTCACTCTACTTTTATTTATTTATTATTATTATTATTTTTTTTTTTATTTTTTTGTAAGACTTATATTCGATTACATTATGGCTATAAACATTTAATGTGATCAATAAATTATTGAATTTAATGCAGAAAATTTTTTATTTATTATAGCAATTGCTCGGGAAAATGTTTAAAAATTAGTAATAAAATTTTGTAATATTTATAAGCAGTGTTCAAAGTATGCAATGAGTAGAAGGCGTCGTTGCAGCCGCCAAAAAAAAATTATTATATATTCTTGCATATAGCAGCAATATTTAAGCTGATTTTTTTTACTGTTGTACAGCCTCCAGAAATTCAAAATTACCCAAAAAAAAAAAAACAAAATGCACTTTAAGCTCAATTTCTTGTAAGTCGGTTGCATAAATATTAAAGTTAAATTATTCTGGCCAACGGCTATGTTACAGTTCAACACTCTAAAATTCCTCAATTAAATTTTGAATTTTTCTATCTCTAACTTTCATTTCATTTCAAGTAATCATCGATTATTTTTCTGCTTAATTTTTTCAAGCTACACATAAATCATTTTTACGCAGCTTTTTTTTTATGAGCCCAACTGTACAAATGTAAATTTCTATAAAAAAAATAAAATATGAATAAATATGCTCTGAGAAAAAAAAAAGAAACTTGGATTCTTAAAGAAACTTAAACATTAATATTGATTTATTATCTGGCAAAATAATAAAAAAAAACAGATAAAATTTCAAAACGTTAAAAAATTTTTTTGTAAAAAAAAAATAAAAAAAAAATAAAAAAAAATATAAAAAAAATAAAAAATAAAAATAAAATAAAAATAAAAAAATGTCAAAATAGAATATCCGCATTATAAGCAAGTTTTTGTATACTCTTCAAAGAGTATATCAATTTTATAATAGAGTTTGTAACATGCAATGGAAGATAGATTAGAGCAACAATTAAAATAGATTTTTTATAAGTCAAATTTTTCGATTAACTTTTTAAGTGTATGCAAACTTCGGCATTGCTGCACATTTTTTTTTTCATAAATTTAAATTTAAATAAATAAAATAAACGCTTAGCATGATGTATAAGGTTACAGCAAGTCTTAGAAAAAAGTCGTTAATAATTTTTTTTTTTATTTATTTTTTTTTGCGCTGATCATATTAACGATTTTGCTTAATTATTGTTTCAGTTTTTCATATGTATTAAAAGTGAAATGCATTTTTTATTATTATTATTACAAAGAATCATTTATAGACTGCATTGTCTGTGAGTCAGTGTCTTAAGCTATAAAGATTTAATAAATATAATTCATTTTTCTATATATTTAATGTTGTTGACTTAATTCTTTCCTGTTTAGCTTAGTCATATTGCCAGCATTTAATTGTTGGCCAAGTTGAGTTGAAAAGTTGTACATGAAATTAAAATTACATTGCACTGAAATTATTTTCTTATTATTATTTTTTTTTTATATATTTTATTTCTCAATAACTTTGATTGCAAATGTTTATTTTATTTTTTTTTTATATTACATTTAAATTTGCTATTGGACAATTTAATAGAAGTCAATGATGAAAGTTGCGTTTCCATTTTCCAATTTCAAATTTCAATTTGAATTCGTATTCGTTTTTCCATTTAAAGTAATTTGTAGCAATTGGCAATGAAGCGTCGATAATCGTGAGGCAATAAACATGCCACGCCTACTAGCCAGAGGCGTATACATCAAAGTAACTAGCAAGCGAGCGAGTGAGCAAGTGCGTCTTGGCTTTCGCATATTGAAAATTACATTTTGGCAAAACAAATTTGCATACGAAGTGTTTTAGCTCAATCTTGGCCTAATGATTTTCCATGGCATAAAACTAAGGCCGACCATAGTGTGTATCAGAGAGAGAGAGGGGGAGAGAGACTGAGGCAATGGCAAAGTACTCCCGAAATTACTTACTTACTTCCATCAAAATGTGGACCACTTCAAAATGCCAATTGCTGATGAACGAAGAAGCGGCAAGCGGCAAGTGAGTTGCGGCTCGTCTGCCTGAGGTTACTTCGAGCATACTTGGCCTTAAAATTTGTATTTAAATTACATTTCGCTTCAGTAAATTGAAAATGTTTCTTACCAGCCTCAACTTTGATTTGCAACTGCTACTTAAATGCTTTCTACTTGCCACTTGCCACTTGCTACTTACTACTTGCCACTGTTGAAGTGCGCTGATGTTCTGCTCTTTTGGCCTGCTGCTGCTGCTGCTACTGCTGTTAATGATGACTGGCGCACGTTGCGTATGATTAATATTTTGTTTGCACTTAAAGAGCAACTTCAACGCACTCAATAAACAATTCATCATTTGCTAGCAGCAACAACAGCAGCAACAGCAACAATGGCTGTCAAATTTTTTTCATAAATAAATATTTCAAATTTCGCGAAAAATTTCCATAGGTATCCTTCCTGCTCTACTATACATATATATATATATAGCGTATATCCTTCCTGTTTTGCGCAGTGTGCTGCTTCAATTTAACAAACTAATTTGCTTGCCAAAGTCCTTTTTTGGACATTTTATACGTCATATTTATGTTGGACGCCTGCCAAGTGGAAGCCATTTGTGAGTGTCCTTTGCTCAAGCTTTTCGCCTGCTCAATTTAAGTAAGTGTCCTTTGTCCTTTGTTCTTCTTCTTGATTCCCTTACCCATCGCTGTGCATTTTAATGATGTTATTGAAGTCTTCTTTGGCAGCCACACTAAAAGGTGTTGACTTTGTGTATTCAACTTCAACTTTTTGCCTGTTCACCTGAATGTTGACAAATTTTCGTTAGTCTTCTTCTTCTACTCATGAAAGTGTAGGTTTTGTTATTATCATTTTTTTTAGTAGCGATTAAATGTCTCAATTTTTCTTTGCTAGCTAACTTTGCTCGTTAGTTAGTCGCATATCTCGCGCATCGTAAAAATCAACGAGCAGCAACGGCAGCAAAAGTTGAACTTGTTCAACTAATGTGCACTGGCCACGCCCCCTTTGCCCTAACACCCACACACACACACACATAGACATAGTGAAAGTACGCCCATTATACGAAATATATTTTCACAGTTTTTGCTGCAAATTTTGTGCTGAGCTCAACAAAAAAAAAAAATAAATAAAAACACGAAATGTTACTCAATAGTTTTGCTGTACTTGTAGTTGTTGCTGCTGCTGTTGTTGTTGTTGTTATTATTATTTTTACTATTGTTATTATTATTATTATAATAGCAATTCCATGTTATTGTTGTTGTTGCTGTTGTTACAAAGTTCTGATATTATTAGCTATATAAATGTGGTCAAACATTTTCTGTCGACTTGACACTGAAATGCTTCTTTTTTTTCTCTCTGCTCAATAATAATTCCGAACGCCCCTAGTTGTTGTTGTTATTATGTAACGTAGCACTTGTATAATTAGCTGATATCTGACCACAAAAACTGACCAAAACAGCAAACAGTTTGCCATTAAAACTTGAACAATAATAACAACAACAACAACAACAACATAAATATTATTGAGCAGAGAGAGAGAGAAAAAAAGAAGCATTTTAGTGTCAAGTCAACAGAAAATGTTTGACCACATTTATATAGCTAATAATATCAGAACTTTGTAACAATAGCAACAACAATAACATGGAATTGCTATTATAATAATAATAATAATAACAATAGTAAAAATAATAATAACAACAACAAGAACAACAACAACAGCAACAACAACTACAAGTACAGCAAAACTATTGAGTAACATTTCGTGTTTTTATTTTTTTTTTTTTTTTGTTGAGCTCAGCACAAAATTTGCAGCAAAAACTGTGAAAATATATTTCGTATAATGGGCGTACTTTCACTATGTCTATGTGTGTGTGTGTGTGTGGGTGTTAGGGCAAAGGGGGCGTGGCCAGTGCACATTATATGATATGATTTATATACAAGGAACAAGTTGAACTTTTGCTGCCGTTGCTGCTCGTTGATTTTTACGATGCGCGAGATATGCGACTAACTAACGAGCAAAGTTAGCTAGCAACGAAAAATTGAGACATTTAATCGCTACTACAAAAAAAAAAAAAAATGATAATAACAAAAGCTACACTTTCATGAGAAGAAGAAGAAGACTAACGAAAATTTGTCAACATTCAGGTGAACAGGCAAAAAAGTTGAAGTTGAATACACAAAGTCAACACCTTTTAGTGTGGCTGCCAAAGAAGACTTCAATAACATCATTAAAATGCACAGCGATGGGTAAGGGAATCAAGAAGAAGAACAAAGGACAAAGGACACTTACTTAAATTGAGCAGGCGAAAAGCTTGAGCAAAGGACACTCACAAATGGCTTCCACTTGGCAGGCGTCCAACATAAATATGACTTATAAAATGTCCAAAAAGGACTTTGGCAAGCAAATTAGTTTGTTAAATTGAAGCAGCACACTGCGCAAAACAGGAAGGATATACGCTATATATATATATATGTATATATATATGTATAGTAGAGCAGGAAGGATACCTATGGAAATTTTTCGCGAAATTTGAAATATTTATTTATGAAAAAAATTTGACAGCCATTGTTGCTGTTGTTGCTGCTAGCAAATGATGAATTGTTTATTGAGTGCGTTGAAGTTGCTCTTTAAGTGCAAACAAAATATTAATCATACGCAACGTGCGCCAGTCATCATTAACAGCAGTAGCAGCAGCAGCAGCAGGCCAAAAGAGCAGAACATCAGCACACTTCAACAGTGGCAAGTAGTAAGTAGCAAGTAACAAGTGGCAAGTGGCAAGTGGAAAGCATTTAAGTAGCAGTTGCAAATCAAAGTTGAGGCTGGTAAGAAACATTTTCAATTTACTGAAGCGAAATGTAATTTAAATACAAATTTTAAGGCCAAGTATGCTTGAAGTAACCTCAGGCAGACGAGCCGCAACTCACTTGCCGCTTGCCGCTTCCTCGTTCATCAGCAATTGGCATTTTGAAGTGGTCCACATTTTGATGGAAGTAAGTAAGTAATTTCGGGAGTACTTTGCCATTGCCTCAGTCTCTCTCCCCCCTCTCTCTCTCTCTCTCTGATACACACTATGGTCGGCCTTAGTTTTATGCCATGGAAAATCATTAGGCCAAGATTGAGCTAAAACACTTCGTATGCAAATTTGTTTTGCCAAAATGTAATTTTCAATATGCGAAAGCCAAGACGCACTTGCTCACTCGCTCGCTTGCTAGTTACTTTGATGTATACGCCTCTGGCTAGTAGGCGTGGCACGTTTATTGCCTCACGATTATCGACGCTTCATTGCCAATTGCTACAAATTACTTTAAATGGAAAAACGAATACGAATTCAAATTGAAATTTGAAATTTGAAATTGGAAAATAGAAAATGGAAACGCAACTTTCATCATTGACTTCTACTAAATTGTCCAATAGCAAATTTAAATGTAATATAAAAAAAATAAACATTTGCAATCAAAGTTATTGAGAAATAAAAAATAATAAGAAAATAATTTCAGTGCAATGTAATTTTAATTTCATGTACAACTTTTCAACTGAACTTGGCCAACAATTAAATGCTGGCAAATATGACTAAGCTAAACAGGAAAGAATCAAGTCAGCAGCATTAAATATATAGAAAATTGAATTATTTTTATTAAGTCTTTATAGCTTAAGACACTGACTCACAGACAATGCAGTCTATAAATGATTCTTTGTAATAATAATAATAAAAAATGCATTTCACTTTTAATACATATGAAAAACTGAAACAATAATTAAGCAAAATCGTTAATACGATCAGCGCAAAAAAAAATAAATAAAAAAAAAAATTATTAATGACTTTTTTCTACGACTTGCTGTAACCTTATACATCATGCTAAGCATTTATTTTATTTATTTAAATTTAAATTTATGAAAAAAAAAAATGTGCAGCAATGCCGAAGTTTGCATACACTTACAAAGTTAATTGAAAAGTTTTTCTTGTAAATAAATTAATTTCAAATGTTGCTCCAATGTATCTAGCATTGCATGTTACAAACTCTATTATAAAATTGATATACTCTTCAAAGAGTATACAAAAACTTGCTTATAATGGATATTATATTTTGACATTTTTTAATTTTATTTTTTATTTTTTTTATATTTTTTTTTATTTTTTTTTTTTTTTTTTTTTTTTTTTTTTTTTGAAATTTTATCTGTTTCCTATTTTGCCAGATAATAAATCAATATTAATGTTGAAGTTTCTTTAAGA